>MU225677.1:1094598-1104812 GCA_018584345.1 Thuja plicata | reverse complement strand
CAGCACTTCACCATTATCAATTACAAGTGAGTCAGTTTGAGAGCAACACTCCAATGGCTCCTGTTCCAGTTGATAAGGGTGACAATGCTCCTAATCCTAATAAGTTTTAGAAACCTAACAACTATGTAAAGATTAATAAATAGACAAATATAGTTTCTGATCAAGTTGCAACTACATCCAATAGTGCTTCTGCATCCACTGCTTTCCATATGAATTGTACGTTTACTCCTCTCTCTAAAAATTTGCATTCTATAATGAGTAGGTTGTTAAGTGCTAGTATGATTACCTTACCTCCTATTCGACCTCTTCTTCCTACCATGATAGCTTCAAAATCCTCTGATTCTACCACCTTCTACCAATACCATCACCAGAATGGACATGACACTGAGAAATGTTACTCTTTAAAGCATAAGATTCAAGAGTTAATTAATTCTAAAGCTTTGTCTATTGATAAGTTTTATGGTAATGGGAACAAATCTGTTTCTCCTCCCAATCAAAACCTCCAAATTTATACCAATCCTTTACCTACACATGATACTAATACTATAGTTCAACCATCTATTGTAGACATTGTTTATGATTCAAAGATGGATGCTCTTAATAACATTGTTAACCATGTGGAGAGTGTTGTGCCATCTAAACTTATTGTTCAAGATCCTTCACCTCCACTTCAACTTCCAATCCCACCTAAAACTCAAAAACAAAATAAGGACAAGCGACCTAGGGAACTTTTGATTACCTTTGATGAATCTGAAACAATCAAAGCTCCTGATGGTCCCCTTTATATCTATGCTAGGATTGCTAAGATACCTACTCGTGGTTGTCTAGTTGATCCCACATCTTTAATCAATGTCATTACTGAGGAAAATCTTTTTATGAAAGGATTAAAACATGATTTTTATGATTCATCTGATGCATGGATTCAAACTTGTAATGGCTTTCTTTATCCTGCACTTGGTTCTATTACCTTACCTGTTGAAATTTGTGGTAAAGTTGTAGATACTACCTTCATCATTATTCCTACTTCTGATCAATTCCAAATCAAAATTGGTTTACCTTGGATAACTGCTATGCATGCTATTGCTTCTCTCATTCATAAATGTCTTAAGTTCATTCATAATGGAGAAGTAAAAACAATTACTCATAGTTTGTATCAACCTTCTAGGCCTATAGATTGTGCTACTCTCCATTTTCTTTGGCCTTCATTACCTCACTCATGTCCACCTCATCCTGACCATCTCTTTCGCTCATATCAAGCCTACAAACATCGCAAAATTGTTGAGTTAAGTATGCCTCAGATTGATTCCAACCGTGGTCTTTTGCCTACTCCTGCAATACCTCCTTTATCCACTACTGCTAATAAAATTGATCAAACATCTACACTTCCATTACCTCCTATTGAGATTCCTCCTATAGAACCTATGAAGGAACCTGTTGTTATTCCTCCTAGTTCTCAAAATATACCAAGAAAAGTTAAATGTAATAAATCTACTAATGAATGTCATAAGAAGTGTAGAGCTAATGCTAGAGCCTATGCTTCTATGATTCAAAACTCATTACCTACCTTTGATCAACCTATGCCTGATGCATTGGATGTTAAGATTCATGAGTATGATGATCCTATTCGCATCTTGGATCCTATTTCAATCAATCTTGATGAGGAGGACACTCTCAATGATCCTATTGATCTTGGTGATGAATATGAGACCATTGATCTTGATAATGATTTACCTCATATGCTTTCAACTCAATTAATGATCACACCTAGTATCGAGCAGTGAAATTCTCAAGAGGATCCTTGTTTGGAACTGGCTATCATTCCTACTATATTGGATATAGTCCCTCTTGCAAGTTGCCCACCTACCCTAAATAACATAAACCAAGATGGGGAGGGTTGACAACATGCTGGATTGGCTCATCCTTTGTGGCAACCCTTCTTTGTTTGTATGTTGTATTGTTCTTCTCTCGTAATGTGCTTTTATATGTTTGTCAAATTCTTTTATACGACCCTTGTTACTCTGTTGGGGCAAGGTGATAAAGGAATCAAAACTATTGTTCAATTCTTCTATATGTATCTACATTCTTCTATATGTTGTGCCATGTTATGTTGTACTTGTGCTTTTGTCTGTAAATATTTTCCTTGTATAATCTTCTTGGATCTATGACATGGTAGCACTAATTCTTTTTGGTCTCCAGGTTGTGGTCTGAAAAGATTCCTCTTCATAATTCTTAAGTTTCTTTCCTCCTTTGTGATTGTAGTTCTACTTTCTTTGGGGAATGATGTCAATTCATTTTCAATAATATTATATTTCTATGTACATGTTATCTTATGATCATACTGACCCCACATTAGGTAGATCCCTTTTGTGTTCTTATGTATGTTTATGTTTTATTTCCCTTGATTTGTCTTCCTTTGGGGGCATCTCGCAGTGGAAACATAATCCGTAGAGTTGCTTATGTTTCCATTAAAACCATTGCTCCTGTTAAAGTGTTAGAAATGAATTTAACATGGGGGCATACACTCTACTCACTTTTTACACACACACACATTCATAATAGAGTACAAGACTTAAAAAATTTCCCTTTATGGATTAAAATAAGTTAATCCTTAATGCATGGACATTTTTACAATTTTTTAGGATCTCTTGATCCCTCCAATTTAATTTACACAGATCTCTTGATCCTGCCAGTTTTCAATTTACAAATAGTTTGATCCCTTTACGAACAGATCCGCCTAATGGGTTGACTAGTGAGTAACCACATTCACTAGGCAGTTCAACTCCATCTTTCTAGTTACCCTTTTGTGTGGTTCACAATGGGACATAAGTTCTCATTGGGTGAGATAAATCACACCTTTTTCTTTTATTTCCCTAACTAAATGATGTCTCTCTTATCAAGATCTTAGGGTTGATAAAGACTTGAGTCCCTTGGGGGCTTGAGTGTTTCTTTATCCCTTTTGATTTTAGTAAGATTGTCTTTTCTATATATTCTCCTTTACCAAGAGTTTGTGTTGAACTCATACTCTTGCTAAAGTGGGGGCTAAATGTATAGTCAAAAAATGAAAGCACTTCCATGGGAGACTGGTTTAGCCTTCCAAGTAAGTTATTTGGGGTCATGAAAAGCACCTTTACCGGGTTCCTAATCTTGACATGGCTTCCCCCCTTGATGTTCCTTTCTGTCCACCATTTTCTGACCTAATTTTTGCATTATGGGATACAGACCTGTGTTTCTAGGATTCAGGGACAGGTTCGACCTCCTAGGACAGGGTCGACCTCAATGTTGACCTAGGACAAGGTTGACCTCAGCCCTACCCTAGGATAGGGCTGACCTTGACCCTATCCTAGGTTCCAAATCCTAGAGACTTTCTATTTCTCGGATGTTGGTCCTCACAAAAAGTTTCCTCCCGCTTTCGGGTCGGCTGTTTCAGGTTCCAAAGCATGGATTCCCAAATTCTATTTAATATAGCTCCTCTCCTAGGGGTAAAGAATTTAATGGTGATTTAATTATCCTATGTAGGCCTCCTTAGAATATTTTTCCCTAATTTCATATAAAAGGGAAGCTTTCTCTCTCATTTTCTCTAAGGACCATCAATAAGAATCATAAGGCAATTGAGAAGGATTTTCAAAGGCTATTCAAGCAAGCAATCAAACAATATTTCAAGAAAGAATCCATCATTCTCAAGAATCCATTTGCATGAAGGAGATCCATTGGAGGCCATTGAAGAATTCAAGCTACAAGGTGCCCTTTTGGTGATCTCTCCATCCATCTTCTTCCAAGCCCTTGTCAAGTTCAAGAACCCATTCAAGACTTGGTGTTGGAGATCTACAAGAAAGAGATTGAAGACATCCTACATTCTACATTCCATATTTTGAAGCATACTTGTGGATTCACAGATTCAAATCCGCCACAAGGACTTTACAAAGCAAGGTGAATTTATGCATTTACTTTGTCCATTTTTGCAAATTCAATTATATATATTTAAGGTTAATTCCAAAACTAGGGTTTGACCAAGGCAAACCCCTACCCAACAAAAAACAAACCTTTTTTTCTTGTAGGTATAGGTTCGGGACTATAGATCTGAGACCATATCTGGATACCCTTTTCATATTTCTTTCAGACTGTGCGGACAATGACACTTTCGAATCTGTGTAGGATAGGGTTGGCAAAAGTTGTATAGGTTCAACCTTTTTCATAAGATGACATCGGAACAGAAAAATATTTCTAGGTTTTGTTCATCTCTGCATCCTAGTTCGGGATCAACTGTCAGATTTTCTAGAAATAGTCTATACACCTCAAAAAATAGCATTCTTTGATCTACAATTTTGTAAGGTTGGTTCTTTCTCCTATTCTTTTCAATTTCTATCTTTAATCATAATTAATCAATTAATTTATAGAATTTAAGATTACCTTTCTTATTCTCTTTCCAAATAGTGGATTCACTTGTGTATTAACCCTTCTTCTTGGGTTCATCAAATTGGATCTCCTATTTGTGTATTTGAGGGTGACAGAAAGGAGCATCTTATCTTCCCCTAATCACCATCACAATAACAATACAATATCAAACTCAATTAAGTGCAAGATGTGAGTTAGGGTTAAGGATTTCAACACACTATAACAATTAATCAATCAATCAAACCCCCTTTCCAATATTTATATTTTATCCTTAACACAGCCTTAATTCACCTCCTTTACATCATCAAAATTGGATATTCCATGATCTTGAATCTTTTCATCACATCATCTATCTTGCTAGGTATCTGAGCAATCTAACTCAGATCCTCAAGGATCACACTTTGTTTTGGAGATAGTCCTAAATTGATTGTCTTTTGAGACAGGTATTGGGGCAATCTAACGCTAACTCCTAAAGGTTGAGCCTAATTCTGGGGACAGTCTTGTGAAAGATATCAATCTGACCAGTGTCTGGGAAATCTAACTGAGACATTGGGGGACTAAGCTTCATTCTGGAGATGATTCTTGAAATCTCATTAGGTATTGGGGAAATCTAACCCTAATTCCTGAAAGTTACGCTTCATTCTGAAGATGACTCTCAAAAACTCTTTAGACCGTTATCTAGGCAACCTAACCTAGATCTCGAAGGGCTAACCTTCGTATTGGGGAAATCTAACCCCAATTTTGAAGATAGTCCTAGATATTCATCAGCTATCAGTGGACATTGGGGAAACCTAACCCCAATTTCGATCTTCAATTTATACTATTCTTTGAATAAATGCATTGTTCGCACATCAATTCAAAGAGGAGCAAAATGTAACACCCCAAAATTGGCACCTAATAATCCAATCAATTTTGGTGCATTTTCTTATCCTCAAAGTCCTATTTTACTAGGCAAATTCTTCTCCTAATTGACTTTAATTGAATGAGTTTCAAATGCAGAAAACCCAAATTTGCATAAATCTAACATTACATTTAATTCCTAATTTCTCAAAGTTTATTAGCTAAAAATCCCTATGATTAATTGATTTAATCCTAAAGTCTTAAGTTCTTTTAATTAAATCAATTTCACCCCCTTTGGCTAATATACATAAAAGGAATTGAAAGGTTATTTAATTATTGGATGAATTATCCTCAAAAAGGAATTCCATGTGAAAGGACACTTATGTGGCAATAATTCACCCTTTTATTTAAATAATTTTTGCATATTTGTCTCAAAAGAGAATGAAGAGACAACTATTTCTTTTCAAGAAACTCTTCACTCTCTTTCCATGATTTTCTATAAATTGGACTTCTTTTCTTCATTAGAGAGGATGATTTTTGAGAGCATCAATATTATAGGCAATGTTTTGCATTTAATTTATTTCATAAATCAAGCTTAAATTTGCATAATTAGTCTAAATTTCAATTAGAATTGAAGATGTTTAGCTTTCATTTATGATTTATCTATATGTTTAACATCTCAATTTGGTGCTTTCAAGCTTCCTAGATTAATTGCAAGATCAATTCTAGCTTAAAGGCAATTCCATTCATAGATCAAAGCAATTATTTTCTAGATTAAAAGCACTTTCATTCTTAGATTAATTGAATTTTACGTCCATAGATTAGTTGTAATTCATTCTTAGATTAGTGTAATTCACTTTCATAGCTTAAATTGCTTCTCAATTCATAGATTAAGAGTTCATTTTTCTCATAGACTAGTTGCAGTTTTGTAGATGTAATGGCAATTCTTCTCTTCTTGCATTCTAGAAATCCTCCATGTTAGCAATGGTCAGGTTGTTGGCTCTCTTTCTAAGGGTAAACTCAACATCCACAACTAATTAGGAGGCAACAGGTCACCTCAATCGAATTTGCAGAACAAACAATTCGTGTTTGTCTTTGTGAATTGAATGATTGTGTAAAGACTATGTTGTCTTTGTGTTGAATTCAAAGGTCTACATTCAGCATATAACAGGAACTAGTTGTCTATTTTCATGTGACCTTATGACAATCTTAAGTTAACCGCCACACTTAGCCTCAGTGCAACATTGCAACATAAAAACTTAACCAGACTACTGACTCGCGACATTCCACTACACTTTAACTTCACTACCTCGCAAGATCACAACTCTTTGATATAAGAAGATAAGACCATTGCAACCTTGTGACACAATGGAACTTAACTATGTCACAAGATTGCAAGATCAAAATGTTAGTTATAACAAACCTTGCAAAATTATGCCTAACAGTTAAACAAACATTGCTAGTTTGTATACATGGAAACTTTGACCAAAAAAGACTTGGTAACTAGTGGTAAAGCATAACAAAGGTATTCATACTTTAACTGACTACCACGGTAACTTGCAAAGACCAATAGGAAAACACCAACTCACACTTAGGATATTTTCTTCCGACTCGGTTGCTTACTTAATTTGCTTGACATATGGAAAAATTTAAACAAGGCCAAAAGAAAAAAAATGTCAAATTTTGAAGAAATGTTGACAAAGACCTAGAAACATTTTATAATCCTAATAGTGGCTCTAATTTTGAACACTTATCTTCTTAGGATAAGATGAGAATTCCATAATCAATAATTAAGGAGAGAAACCCTAAAAAATAGAGCACAAAACCCAACCATAAAACACACAGGAAAAAACATAAACATATATATACAACCTATCTACTATTCATGGATATAATCCATTATTCCAAGAAAAATAATGCTTCAAGAATTGTCCATGAGCAAGCAATTCCAGAGTTACTTCTATCATGTTTTCAAAAAATATGAGTATTCACCCTATTTTTTGATAATAATATACATACCAAACCAAATAGGGTCAAATTTTCCATGAATAACCTTGCCTTCCAATCTAGCATTCCACATGAGGACCATATCATCCACTAAAAATATTCTGATAGTAATTTTGTTTTCATTTAAGTCTTTGATCTACATCTGTAATTTTTCATTTATTGCATACACTTCTCTTCTTGTTTCATCCAGTTGCATCAGATCATTTATTCTTATCCTCATTTCATCATCTAAATCCTCATCATATGCCTACACAAACTTATACATTTACATCAATTTAATCTGTGACAACATGGCCTGAATTCCATAAACAAGGTAAAAAGGTACACATTCAATTTCCTTTTTTACAGTTACCCTATCAACTCATTTTGGAATCCCAATCCTTCTTGTTTTCTTCTAGGACTCACTTGATAATTTTAATCAAGATTTTATTCCTTGATTCAGCCTGGTCATTTCCCTGTGGGTGGTATGGAGAATAATAATATATTTGAATCCCATATTTCTAACAAAATGTATCAAATTCATCAGATCTGAAATCCATGGCATTATCTACTACTATTTTTAGGGCATCAAAATCTGATAATAATATTCTCCAAAATAAATTCTAGCACCACTTTACATGTATCTCTTTTAGTAGGTATAGCCTCTGCGCACTTAATAAAATAATTAGTAGCCACCAAAATCTATGAGTGACCACTACTTGACTTACCTATAATTTCCCCAATGAAATATAACCCCCACTATTGAAATGGTGCTTGAACATTTATAGGCCTAAGAGGTAAATTACCTGAAAACCTTTGGCATGCGTCACAATTTCTCACCATTTGATATGCATCTTTGAACATAGTTGGCCACCAGAAACATGACCTTAGCACCTTATGAGCAGTTATTTTAGCCATCTAATGACCACCACACATTCCACTATCTATTCCTTCTAAATTTATCTGAGCCTAATTTTGATCGACACATTTATGCACCACACCTTCATTACTTTTCCACCACACAAGTGCACCAACTATGGTATATTTAATGGCATGTAGTTTCATAGTTCTTTTCTTATTATCATCTATATTAGGAGGGTAAATCATTTTTTGCAAGTATGCAATAATGTCTTTGTACCATTCACACTGGTCAAGATCACATATGAATGTCTTTTGGTTCTCCTCTAAAATATTAGCATAGTTAACATCAATATTTACTTGAGTCATTAGCTTTGCTAATGCCTGACCTCTTACCAATTTTGTAACTTGAACATCAATGTTGAATTCTTGGATCCTATTAATCCACCTACACCTTCTCCTAGATACCTCTTATTGAGTGAATATGTCTTTAACAACTGCATTGGGTACACAAACAACAACAGTTGGTCCAACTAAATAACACCCGAAAGCCTTAACAACTTTCACCAATGCATATTTCCTTTTTAAATTTATCTCATACTTCAATTCTGTAGCTTGCAAGGATTTATTGATAAAAGTTATGGGTTTTTCAAACACCTCTTAATTCTTCTACAAGAGCACTGTAGGTACGGTGTGGAAAGATGCAAATAAAAATATTTGCATAGGCTCACTATAATCAAGAGTACTCAAAATAGGAGCCTCCTTGATGGCTTGCTTAATATCTTGGAAAACCTAAGAAGGTTTAGTGTCCCATTAAACCTTTACCCCTTTCTTCATCAGCTTTCAAATAGGTTTACTAATTTCAAAAAAATTAGTAATAAATCTTCTTAAAACATTTACCTAGAAATAGAACAATCATATTTTGTTCAGATTTTTAGGTAGTGGCACTTTATCTATTACAACCATCCTCTCTAGATCAACCTTGACTCCATATTTTCAAACAATGTGACCAAGAAATTTTCCTTTTGTCACCCCAAACACACATTTTCTGGGATTCAATGAAATTCCATACTCAAGGGCTTTGACAAATATTTTTTTCTAAATTCCCACAATGTTGGCTTTCTTCCTTTCAGTATGTTGTCAACTCATCTAGATAAACTGCCAAAAATTTATCAATATAATCTATAAAAGCAACATCTATAGCTCTTTAGAATGTAGCCCCTACATTTGACAAGCCAAATGGAATCCTAACATAAACATAGGTTCCTCATGGTGTTATGAATGTAATCGTGTACTACTCTACTTCTTTAACCATTATCTTGTTGTATCCAGAGAAACCATTCATCATTGACATGAGGTCATACCCAGTCACTTTCTGCATCATTGCTTCCATGTTAGGTGAACCATAATGATCTTTTAATGAAGACATATTTAGATTTCTAAAATCTACATATATTCTTATGTCTCCATTCTTCTTTCTTACAGGCACAATGTTGGAACCCCATGAAGAGTGCCAGATTGGCTTGATGATACTAGCATCCCTCATTTTTATTAATAAGCCTCTTTATTTTCCTAAATGGCTTAGCATCAGTATTCAAAGGAATCACATGCTAGAATAGGTCTTCTCTATAAGCTTTTAAGTCATAATATGACCAAGCAAACACATGCATATGATTTATCTAAAGATCTATTAGTGCTTTCCTTACCTCTGGAGAAAAATTCCTACCAATGTATACAATCTTGGAGCCTCTTTTATTCCAAGGTTTTCTTCCTCCAAGTCCTTATGATCATGGGAAGTCTTTGTGCTCATTGTCTTGTCCTTGATATCAAAATCCCTTTCTAGGACTACCAAGCCTTAGGGAACTTTATTTGTCTTTAACTGCAATACATCCTCCCCAAACATTGTATCCTTTTCATCCATACTTTCCACATATCCACTAAAATAAATCTATGAGATCCTGTCCTACCCCATCCTAGTTCTACATTCATTTTGACATTCGTTTCATCAGGGTGATACTTTGAGTATAGACACTCGATCTATTTTGGATTATATATGCTATCTTTGGATCTTATGAGATAGTTGTTTTAGTTTCTTATGATGATCATGTTAGTTATACTTTTATATATGCTTATTTTGA
>MU225677.1:1066008-1093838 GCA_018584345.1 Thuja plicata | reverse complement strand
TATTTCCACCTTCCTAGGCCACCTTTTGACCTCTTTTTATGGACCATTTTTGATATGCACGAAAATGGGTAATGTTATCTAGATATCTCACCTTTTCATGTGTTGAAATTCTTTCCATACCTTTAGTGAGGGCAAGTGTCATCTTCTCTAGGATCTAGAAACCTAAGAGTTTTGGGAAGAGAGTAGGAGAAGGGGGTTTTTGGATATAGGGCATTAGGGAGAGAGGAAAGGGATACACTGGTTCATTTTTGGTCTAAGGAGGATTAGAGAGGGAAAGGTGAGTTAAAAGCTTTGGAAAATAAATTATTGGATTTGAGGTTTGCAAGCTGGGAGACAAAAAGGAATTTCTTCTTCAACTCTTCAAGTCAGCCTGGTCTTAGGAAGAGGTTGGTGGTTTCTATCTGGTGTTTTTATTATTATGTTGGAAAGAAATGAGTTATGTGAAAATTATAACTGTTTATCATATGAAAATATTTTATTGTTGTCTCCATTTTGGAGATTTTGTTTTTCAATCTATTTGTGTTCTTGTTGTGTTCATGTGTTGGGTGTGCAAGCTTCACTCCTCATCCATGGGGGATTTGAGGAAAGCTTGGGGTGAAGGGCATTAGTTGGGAATTTCTTATGTAGGAGTGCATGGTTGTATGGGCACTATGAAAACCTTCTTATGATATTTTGGGGGTCATAAGGAGATAGGGATGCTCATAGTTTTTGAGCTGTTGGGATGGTAGTGCCTTGAGAAGGCCTTTTTATACATACTGTTATGATATTTCTTTTCATAAGTTTGGTGTCTCCATAAGGAAAGTTCCACCTTCACCCATTCCTTGGATTCTATATATGAGTCCTTTGTGCAGCCTTGGCAGGGAGTAATGTGAAATCTGTGTAATTGTAAAAATGTGAAATCTGTAATATGTGTATATGTTAAAATCTGTGTATATGTTGTGTTAGTTTTCAATGTTGTGTGAAGATTTTGTGTGTAACCCTTTCCTATCTATGTTTCCCCAAGCTCGGGGGTGACCATGTAATGGTCTATGGTTGGGAGGAGAGTCCCATGGCCATGTGAAATGGGTCTTATGTTTGCAGGTTGAAGTCGAAATTGAATTGAAGACACAGTTTGGAGTCAAGCTTGAAGTGTGAAATTTCTTAGAAGTATTCCTAGTGAACAATGAGAGTTCATGTGTTTCTATTTCTATTTAGTTTCCTATAATAGAGAGGAATTGTAACTTTATTTGAGCTAGAAATATTGGACTGTATATATATATATATATATATTTTAAAAGTTCCTAAATCTATGATTATTCTGAATTAGTGGACAACTCTCTGCATTAAAAATACTGGATTTTGAACAGTAACTAAAACATGTTAATTGATTTGAATAGATTGAATTCTGCTATCACTAAAAATTAATTATCAGTTCTATTTTTTTTTCAACATACGTATATGTACTATGAAAATTGTTATGAATAGAGAAGCTAAAATTAGTTGGTATTATTTATTAGCCTTTTTAAAAGAAGGTTGGAATTTTCTGTATCCTTGATCCTCTGATGCTGTTAAAAGCTACCTTTGTAAATAGATGAAAGATTTACTGTATCTTTCCCTTCAACAAGTACATTATGTTTCTACAATTTTAATTAAAGGGTTTAAATCTGGCAATTAATTACTCTTTATTTTCTAGCAAAAGTTGTAAACAAAAGAATTCTACAGATGAATGCAACAAGACAGAATCTATAGAAAGATAATGTAATAACCTGAGTATTTAGATCTGTTCATGTTTTATATTCACATGAGAAGTTGTTCACAACACAACCATTAAATCTACTATTATAAAAGTTAATTCTGAGAAATTAGAAACTATATAATAATACAATTATTTAGTCCTTTTTTTTTATAGTACTTATAACAGAGATAGAATGTTCTTTAGGTCTATGACAGCATATTAAAGTTTCTTCCCTTTATGTCATCATTTTGAATTTTACCTGAAGAAATGTATAATACGATATATATATATATATATAGCTTTAAATATATCAAGTTACGTTCCTGTATATATATTATAATGCTTCATTCCTTTATATGTTACTATATTACACAGTAATGTTACATAATATAATATTACATATTATATACTATACACTGGAAATAAGTAAAGTATATAATATATAATAATATATTATATAAACTAGCATCATAGTTCTTTTTTAAATCAAAATCAGTTTGCATGCGAATGTCATAAACATCATTATATAATATTATCTATATTATATATTATACCATGTTTAGTGTATAATATATAATATAATAATATATATTATAAAATAAAAATAACAAATTAAATATAGAAGGAGAAGTTTTATTCCGCACAGTCCACTGTGCTAGGGCCGAAGCCCTTTTACCTTATACTTACTGCGACTGCCCATTTTGCTGCGCGAGCACAGCAGTGGCAAAGCCACTGCCGTGACATAGTCACGGCAGTGACTGTTGTCACTGCTGTGCACAAACTGATCTTCATAGCGAAAACAAATTTCATGTTGAAGTAATAAACATATTACAGACTGCAACAATAATAAAATATGTTCTTGAAAATTGTAATTAAAGAAACTGCTTCCCATTGAAGCAAAGTAAAAGTACATACAGATAGACATGACAGAGCTTGCTAATAAACGGGCATTTTTGTACTCACTTAATTCTCATCTTCTTAGAGTTTGTTTGGCTTCCACATGTCAGCTAATTAAACTTATGCCACTGCCGTGACATAGTCACGGCAGTGACTGTTGTCACTGCGGTGACTAACACAGCAGCTCTGTAATCTGCGCGCGGGGGCGGGGAATGATCAAAACCCCAAATAAAACAATCAACTAAAAAAACAAATAAACACCAAGCAGTTTCCATTAAAACTTAATTTCGTTTCATCAAAAAACTCTAACAGTACCTTTAGATCAGAGCCGCTGCCTGCCATTATATGGCGATTTTATTGATAGATAATAAAGATCTAATAATAAAAGAAAAGAGGGCAGAGTTCGCAGGAAAGATAACATGAAACTCTACAGATTCAAAAAAAAAAAGGATAATAATAACATGCAACTTAATCAGATGCCGATCTGTATAACAGATCTGGGTTGTTACATCTCCATTAACTGGAGATGAACATCTTTCCCATAATCTATCTGCAGATGGGTATTCGAAATTTACAATAGAGATTTTCCTATGGCAAAGGAAATCTCTTGTTGTGCTGTTCTTTCCCCTCTACCTCAGATCTGTACTCAACAACAATAGAGAAACTAAGAAAATTAACCAGAGAGAAGAATGTAGGAAGAATAATGGGAAATCTAGGGTTTGGAGAGGCTCTTATGTGGCCCCAAACCCTAATTTCAAATTAGGGTTTGGGAGGGGGCCATTCTGTATTATTCATGATTTTATTATTAGTTCTAGTGTATTCCAGTTATTATTAAAAACAAAATAATATTGATTAAAGAAGAATCAATTAATTTCAAACTTTTAGAAGTTTATTTTTTTGTGTCAGTTACTAGTAGTAACTGTAATTATATTGTAATTGTTTTCTTTCTTTTTCCCCTTGTCATATTTCGTCATTGTAATTCATTAAATTAAATTATGGATCTACATTGTTATATGTATATATAATTTTGGAATCAAAGTATTTCTCTTAGTTTATTAAATTCATTATTACCCAAACTTTTTATGGTTAAATTAAAGATATGTATTTTAATGTAATAGTAACATTATAAAATTTAAGTCTTAATAAGATAGTTATTCTTAACATTAAATAACCCGAAGAAGAAATGTAGTTTATCAATTTTATTTGCTACAAAATTTTATATGATTAAATTAAAAGTTATTTTACCTCAATATAATAATCAACACTATAAATTTTAGTATTAATTAAATAGTTATTCTTGATGTTGAAACTATCAGGAAAAGAAATGTAAATTATTAATTCACTTTAGCTAAGTATGGATTCATTTGTTTAATGGTTTAATTCTTTCTTTGGTATAATAGATTTACTCTTTAAAAATTCTTAGGATAGATCGTACTATATTTATAATAAATTCGAAAAGTAAGGGAAAGTTATTTTCCTTAATACCTTTCTTATTCTCTTGTCATCTAATGACTTTCGTTGTGTAAGGGATGGAGGCACGCTAGCGCAAGCCTTACGATCCCTTACATGTCATTGGGTGACTCACCCAAGCGAGCTTGCGATTCTGAAGCTTTGCCTTGAAGGGCTTTTGTGTATCCTAGTAATCTTAGTTTATGTTTTGATTGTACAAAAAAAATAATTTTTGGTTGTTGTATTTTTGCCTGATTATTTGTGGGCATTACAAAATCTCCTGATTAAAAAACTTACCCTCACAACTCAAGAATATGATAATATCACACTCATCATCAAATACCTAACAATTTTCAATATTTTCAGGGATTGTAAGCCTAGTTTGTACTTCAACCTTTGAAATTCTTGCAAAAGTAACACCATTTGTCTTGATGGAAATATTTTCTAGGAGGTTTGCCATTTTTTTGTGGCTCATATCCATCCAATCAATCCCAAAAGCATCAAAATTTTTAATCTCATCCCAAGCAACATTCCTATATTTTTTCAATCTCTTGTTTTTGGAAGCATACTTGGATCTTACCTATATGACCAAATTTAAATCTCTAATCACACATAGGTTCTTAATTCTATGTTTAAAAATTAATCTCATCCCAATTAATAAATCTTCATACTCTGCAACATTATTAGTACAATCAAATAATAGAGTGAATGAAAAATTAAAATTTTTACCACTAGGAGAAATTAGCAGGAAACCTACATTACAACACTCCTTTAAACTCTGAAACACTCCTTTGAACTAGCACGCTTAAAATAGATAGTCCAAAGACTATTCTCATCAGATAAATTTTCCTTATTTTTAGATAAAGTTACAAGCATATTTTTCTCATCTACTATTAGATCCTCAACTCTAAATGTTTCCATATCAGTATCAAGTAAATGAGGTATATCCTCATCTTTACTGATCTTTTTCATGTGTGGGACCCTTGACTCACAGTTGACATTTACATTTTCACCATAAATGTTAAAGGTAGAAAAAGAAAGATCACATTGTAGGCTACATCTCATGGATGCACTCCATTTTATACATAACAAAATACCATAATGAAGAGGAATCTCTACAACAAGAACACTCATGTTTAGAATCTTACTAGAGTATGCAACCAACTTACATGGTAGAACCTTAATAGTACCAACAATAGGCACTTCTCTTGAATCCATATCTTGACATCTCCCATGAGGAGTGTCAATTGTTAACCTCATTGAGTCTATTATCTTGACTGACATTACAGTGTTTTATGCCCCTGAGTCTATCATACAATTCTTAAGCGTTTTACCATTTTTTTTCATAGTTAAAAAGAAAGGGTCCACATTTCCCAAAAAAAATTTGGTAGACTGATCTAAATACATCTGAAGAATTTGAGAAACTAATCCCTCAGGCTCTTTTTCTTTCTTTTCCTTCCTACTTTCCCCATCCTTTTCTATTTTATCCTCATCTATTTGTTCAATTTTGATTGAGGATGCACCCTTAACCCATGATAGAGGTTTTTCTTTAAGTTCATCTATCCTCATTATTTCAAGAAAAGGTACTTTATAAGTAATTTGGGAAAGTAATTACAGCATATCTGTAGGAAAATACATAGGGACAAAAATCTCTTTACCTAAAGTATTGTCATCTTGATTTGGTTGGCTGCATTTAATCTTCTTTTTTCTCTTATTGTCCTCTTGAATAAGAGATGCACACTTTTAAGTATCCTTTATTTCATTTTTAGATGCAGAGGTTGCATTAATAGATGTATGGGCCTCAGCCTTTTCATTCCAAACCTTGGCTTTCACTTCCTTGATCTTTACATCACCTTTATGCTTCTTGAATATTTCATTTGTTTTATCCTTCTATTCTTGTATGAACATACTAGGAGGCTTACCATCTTCATCTCCAACAATTATTTTTCTCAAATGGTAGTTACCCCTTTCTTTGGAAACCATGTCTATTGTAATTTGCGCTATCTCTTGATTAGAAGGTCTTCTCACTAAAAAGCGGGGAGAACCATGCTCAACATTACATTCGTTATCATCAAATTTTTCATCAACCTGAGAGGAATGTTGTTGTTCATATTCCTCTTTTAGTCTTCTTGATTCCATAACATATTGATCCTCAACTTCTTCAATAGAATCAAGTTCATGCCATAAGTATGATGATGTCATGAGACAATCTACTTCATTGTAAGTTTTACCACTCCCCTCTTCATTTTCTTCACTAAAAAACATAGTTTGTGCAATAGCACAATAGTCAGGATTGTGAGGTGAATTACATGTCAGGCACTAGGAAGCATCTTCATTCATATTTATGGTATTATTTTGTAATGGATCAGGGGTCACTAGGTCTGATTTCCCCTTTTGTGCTGGCAACACAGGCTTCCCATCCTTCCACTAGGTGTTGTAAGGATAATCATGCAATCTGGGTTGCTTACAAAAATTATTATAAGTAGGCTTGTCCCAACTAGTAGCTCTATCATTTTTATCTCCACTAATTTTTAGGTCCTTCAATACATTTAGTACCTTATCCAACGTATCATCCTTTTTTGGATTTACATTAGAGCACTTATCAGTCTCTTTCTTTATAGATCTATAAATTTTAGGATCATTTCTTCTCCCCAACTTTCCATATACCCTTTTGTTTCTTTCTATATTCAGAGCTAGATTAAATGATTCTATAATAGTTTTAGGCTCTTTATCTTGAATCAAGTAAGTCATTGTTACATCATGTTCATTTAAATAAGTTTCCAGGAATACCTTTTCATCTAACCTCATGACATGGAACAAATTTTGCATAGCCTTCTGGAATCTTATGTTGAATTCAATGACATCCTCACTCTGATTTTTCTTGATGTTATTAAATTAATTCAACATAAA
This sequence comes from Thuja plicata, assembly GCA_018584345.1. Taxonomy (NCBI): domain Eukaryota; kingdom Viridiplantae; phylum Streptophyta; class Pinopsida; order Cupressales; family Cupressaceae; genus Thuja; species Thuja plicata. Next base: position 1,086,868 of record MU225677.1, on the reverse strand, counting down.
ACCTTCATTAGTTTTATCACCATATTGTTCACTGAAGCATTTTTCAAATTCATCCCAATTATCTATGCAATCATTGGGTAAGCCTATAAACCAATCCCTAGAATCATCAACCAAAGACTAAACAAACAACTTAATTACTACATCTTCATGCTCAACCTCATAAGCATTGAACATGTGAGTAAAGTTTTTCAAATTTTCCTCACAAGTTATAGAATTATTTCCAGAAAACTTAGTCAACTTGTCCCTTATCTCATTTGAAACAGGGTTAGGATAACCAGATATACCACTAAAGTATAGTTTTGTGTACCTTTCAATGTTGATTGGTCACCTTTGGAATTGACTAGTAGTAGCTTGCCAGTAGTACTAGCTACCATATTTTGGCTAGTAACAGGAATTTTTGAACTTGAAAGTAGTGGTAGATTAACTCGTTGAGAGATAGAAGTCATAGTTGCAGTAGTGGTACTAGCAAAGATGGTTGTAGCAGTTTGTTTTGGGAACATGATCTTTCTTTTCATTTCTACTGAGGTTGCTTCCATTTTTCCCTTTGCAATAATCTCTCTCTCTCTCTCTCTCTCTCTCTCTCTCTCTTAGTTTTTTTTGAGAACATGATCTTTCTTTTAATTTCTAATGAGGTTGCTTCCATTTTCCCTTTGCAATAATCTCTCTCTCTCTCTCTCTCTCTCTCTCTCTCTCTCTCTCTCTCTCTCAAAACAAATGTGTAATTGAGACATACTTCCACCAATAGGACCCCTATTAATAAGCACATATCATTATCACCCTCACTATTTTGAGGTGTTGGTTTGTTCTAAGGGACAAAAATGTTCTTAGTCTTTCTTGTATTGTAAATCTGTCAAAAAACTGGACTCTCAACATGCTTCTTCACCCATGATCTTAGGATTTTCTTACTCATCTTGTATTTTTGAAAATATAAAAAGTAACTCAGCACTAATGTAGAGATTTGATTCACCACCCAATATAAATTGGGAAAGATTTTTTATGACAAATTGTAAGAAAATTATTACAATATCACTTCTACAAGAAAAATATGACTCCTCACAAAATATCAACCTTGGATGATAAATATTTATCTCAGACACAAAACAATATCCTTCTACCCCAAACTAAGGAAATTCAATATCAACTCTGTGTAATATGATGGACATAAAAACTAGATAAAAATCAATAAAGTAATGAGAAAGCTCAACTAAAAATGTTATTAATTATGAAATTATTACACAAATCCCTAGTAGAGTCATCATTTTGTTGGTTTTTGAAAAAATTTACACTTGTAAACCTACCAATACATGCTTCAATATATTCTATAGAGAAGCCAACTCAAATTATTAAATTCTTAAGAGGACTGGACCAACTAACATGGATACTGAACTATCCCTCTACACTTTAGGTTCTACAAAACCAAGGGGAGGACTCCCTTTAATTCCCTTGAATACACACTAAACCCATGATTGACACTAACACAAGAATAAATCTCATATAAGGCTCAACATAACTGGGAGATACTAGATAATTTCTAATTATCCATTGAACATCAACCTTGCTTGGAGCATGAGAAGAAATATACCACAAACAAACTGGAAAATGAAAAGAATTCTATCAAAACATGGAATAACTGAATACCCTAAACCAATAAGATAAAAATTTCAGCAATATTAGATCAGTGCATTATCCATTGGGTAATATCCTTAGTTTGCAACTTCATGTATAAAGACACAAAAAGTGACTGATCCAAGACTCAAATTTTTATTTCCTTAAAATAATAGCTTTCATGTAATCCAAAAATGAACTTCTTATAATGATCCTTAGGCCAACTCTATGAACTCATGAATTATTTTTTAGCATTTTAGTTGATCATTGATCAAAGTTTAGAATTAAAACATACACATATAAATAATATGCAGTGAATTGAGTGAGACTTCGAATTTTTTAAATTCACAACTCATAAAATCAACACAGAGGAGCACATCAACCAGGATTATATTTCATTTATTTCAGAACCATCAACTTCATACGTTGATATGTTTACTGAAATGATACTCAATATGACTAAAACTCCAATACTAAAATATATAATTTCTCTATCAATTGTTATAGAAGACACAATTACACTGGTTAAACTTGACTGAGTATGAAATAATTCTACTTGAGTTTTGAAAAAAAATTATCAACCCTTCCTAAGTGATCTTGGAAATCCTTTTTTAGAGTAAGGATTGAAACAAGTTGTAGATCACTTACGGAAAAATTACAATTAATTTCTTAAAAATAATAATTAAAAGCCTGGGAAGACTTCTTCAAGCATTTAAATTCTACTATGTGGGAGTTGGTATCAGCAAAATAACATCTGGAAATTTTGTCTGGAGGTAATTAAATACAACTTCTTTGAATTGTGTAGGATACCCACATCTTTTGACTATAAATTCAAGTTACCTATTCAGATAGTTGTTCTCCCTGTAAACAAGCTCAAGTGTTATGTTAGTAACCAACTGCAAAAAGAAAAAAATGGTGAGTTTGAACTTCTCAAACAACCTTCTTTCTATTCATCTCTATCTCCCACCTAGCGAATTCCCTATTTGTTGGTCACTCAAAGGATCTGATAGTTTCTATTTGGCCAATAGCTTCACTCTAATGAGAATCAGTTATGGCCCTAACATCTGAAATAAATTTAACAAGATCCACCTCAGCTCTGAAAATATTATCTATTAACTCATTGAAGGCGGGTGTATAAATATATATTGTTAAATTCAACAATGTTTCAATGCTATCAGTAGTTAAATCAAAATTCCATGTCCATGTAGGAATTTTCTTCATCTTTCCTTCTTTATCATAAATGCTAGGAAAGTAAGCATTGTATGATTCCAAAAATATCTACAGTTGTCCTTTAATTATTTGATCTTTACATGTAAAGAATGCTACTAATATACTAACTAGACCAACCATATCCTTAGTGTATGCAATCTTATCAGGAAGATTAGGCCTGCAAAGAATAGACTAAACCAAAGTTGTTGCAATCTCCTCCATTGAAATATTCTACACATTTACCTTCAATAGCTTGCAGGGATACATGAGAGCTATGAACAATGCTCAATTTATTTTTAAAGGTGTTAACCCTGTGCTTTTGGAACTCCATCAATACTTCAATTCCCAAAGTATTATTTTCTTCTTCTAATTCCTCTAGCTTATTAGCATACTTATTTAGCCTCTCATCAACCTCAACAAGGATAGCAAAATTTGAATTAGAAGGAATGAAATCACAAGTAGTCTCTACAAAATCATCCACCCTTTCATTAATAGAAAGCATATTAGCTAACTTATTAGTTAGCTCAACAATCTTTCCTTCTAGCTTAGCATTTAGTATAATTTTCCCTTAATACTCCTCGGATACTCTGATGAGGCTATTTTATGTTTCTGCAACCCTCTTTTTATTTCAGGTGATCTTGTCACCCTGCCTTTAGTCTTGGATATCAACCAACTTTGGCTTCTATGTGGCAGGGCCAAGTGACCAAATTTCCAATGTCTTGCTCCTTGGTTCAAAACACAAGAACCTAATAAAATCCCCAACCTCAAGCTCAGACTTGAAGATTTGACTAAATTTATTTCTTATTTTATCAATAAAGAAGGATGATTGCATGTCCCATCTAGGCAGTAGAAGCATACCACTTCTTTTCACCAATTCTCTAGCATGTATCATAGAGAGTATATGACTGTATGGGTTTTAATCCTGCAGTTCCTTTACCAATCTCTGTATGTTTCCTCTGTATCATCTTCCTGCCCCAAATTAACCTTTAGCTCATTTTCTTAAAACTTAAAAAGGAAACTCTTAAATTCCTCAGTCTCGATGAAGTAATCATCCTGCATGAACAAGTTAGAAATAAAAAACCTATCATCTGTTTGGGCAACTAGTGGTAGACTTGATTCCCCAATCCCCTTACCTTCTAGTGGATTTTGTTCATCCCTTATTGACTGTCTTATCTCATATAAATAGGGACCTTACTCAGTAATTATTGTTTTAGGATTATCTTTCATCACCTTAGGAGCATGTACACTTTTTTGTGTTTTGGTTGTTGGCCTTTGAGAAGACTCGGCTTCATCTCACTCCTATAATTTCATTAAATATTCTCTTTTAATAGGTACATCTTCACGAGATGAATCTACATCCTCAATATTGACCCGGGCCTCTGCTCCTTCAGGTACCTCGAGCATCTTTTGTATTATCTCATCATATTTTTCCAGTAAGGTCTCCAACTTGTATGATTATCCAATTTCATGGTAGAACCCAGGGAAAGAAGGATAAACCTCTTTGAATTCCCTTTCTACTCTTTGAATGTAGTTCCACCTTCTTCTCTTCTCACTCAACTCATTAGCAGAAATTTCATTTCTAAGGATATCTTCCTTAGGCAATTCCTCATGAATTGGAAAAGAAATTTTTTCCATCTCCTTTAAAGTGACTCTCATAAATCCCTCAGGATCAAAGGCTCTCCTCTTTTAAATATATAATTTGTAGTGTATGAAAAAATCAATCATGGGATCTAGATCCCATTTCCCTATAGTGAAACCACTTACTACCCATAATCTCGGTAAAAAATTCTCTACTTCTTATTCTTAAGGCATAGGCATTCTTTGTCAACTAGTGTTAGCTGCCAGATGAACTCAATAATCCCCACCCTAAGAGGGACATATTTTGGTAAAATCTGAGGTGACTGAGGACACCCAAAAACCCTAATGATTGTATAATTATCAAAAAGGAAAGCATCTCCCCAATTATGCCTTATAGGTCCCTTACTATTTGCATGCAAGGATCTAATAATTCTTCTGAGATCAAGAGGAATTATATCCTCTCTTGCACCTAAGATGTCTCTAATGGGGTCTACAATTCAATTTTCAAAATGTAAAAAGGAAGAAGAGTAAGTGGTATATTATCATACCCTTGTCTCTAGGTGAGATGGATGTTGTATACCCATGTCCTCCTTCATCAAGATCAACTGATAATCCATGTGGTCAACATTGTAAAATAGAATAAGATGCATTAGCATTGAATAACTCTTGAAAACAATATTGAAAGGATTTCTTTGTATAGCCTCTAGGCCATTTTGAATTCTGTCAACTATAAAACCCACATAATCATATTGTTTGTTTACATAGGGGTGATAAATATATTTTTCTTTCATCAGTAAATATTTAGTTACCATCTTTCCCCCTTTGCTCCCAAAAATTTGCATAGACCATACATAATATACTTCAGGTAATTATGAAAAGTTTTTAGATCATAAGGCTCATTCACATTGTGTGGAATTAGTATAAGTATCCTCCTATCTTTCATCATAAACCTAGGAATGGTATTCTTCTTCAAAACATGCTTGCTCAAATGATACTTCATTTTTTCTTCTTCAGGTCGATGTTCATGCTCATGGCTCCAGTTATGCCAAATGCTTAAATGAAGTTGGCCTTGTCAATTCTTACCAGAGTAGTTTTTTCTTTCTTCCAGATACATTTGGTAAGAAGGAAATAATTCTTTTCCAATACTTTTGTTAGGTTAACATCTATGAAGACATCAAGAATGATCAATTTAGCCATATTTTGAAATACTAGATTGCACACTAGAACATCTTTTACTCTATTGTTGAAGAAGAAAAAGAAAAGAGATGAACTAGTAGAACTAGGAGTGGCTACATTCTTGCACTGAGAACATGTGTCCTACCATACCTGATTATTTATTTATAATGCATTTGACGACCCTGGTATAAATTGAATCCATTCTTCTAAAAATTTATCCTTCTTCTACTTCCCTATAGCTTCTAATTAAGTATACATACTTGATTCTTCCATTTTTACAGAAATAAAAAACTCTTCAAACCAGACTAAAAAGATTCTCTGAGGCACTTATTCTCTCTACAAATGCAATAGCTTTATCTCAAGGCAATCTTGGTATCTTACAAAAAACAAGATTAGTTATTGGATGTGCAAATAATGGCTATGGATACCACTTTAAGCTATTTCTTGCGTACCAACTCTCTTTCCATAAACTCACCATTAATGTTATACATTCGTAATAATTATAGTTAGTCATGGAAGGAAAATGGTCATGTCATCAGGCCGTCAATTTACAAACTTTGAGAAATTTAAAAATCATTTGAAAAATATGCCAGTACATCTAGAAAATCTCTAGTGTGTCATAAATCTATTTGGCCTATATCCTACTTTTTAATTTTCAAATCAATTCAACTATCTTTGTGGAATCAAGGTTGGATTTATCAGAAAAATTTGACTTAAAATTATGTCTTGTGATCTTGTGACAAACTGTAATACTCACCTTCACATGATCACAACCTTCAAAACAAACTGTATCATAACCTTGCAACCTTGCACCAAGAGTTATCCTTAACCTCTTTGCATGGTCGCAACCAAGAAAATTTTAAGTAAAAGAATCATCCATTGATCATTATAGTTAAGATACATGGCAGCATCTCGCAACACCGCGAGATAATAATAAAATCCCTTTCAAACCTTGTGATGTTGAAACAAAGCATTTTACTTTGAATCTACTTCAGATACATGGTGACCTCTCCCACTACTGCAAGCATCTTTATAACCTTCATAAAAGGCTTGCAATAAATGTTAGTTAGTTTTTGAAAAATAGGAGACGTGACACCTCTACGCTTGTTTGCACCTTAACAATTTAATTGTTAAAACAATTTGTGAACCCTTAAAAAACTAAACTTAACCACTAGAAGGATAATATTGCATGATCACAATTATTTGTAACTAGCCATTTATTTTCATGTGACCTTTTGATAGTGTTACTCAATTTCCACACTTAACCTCAGCACAAGGTCGCAATGTAAAAACTTAACCGGACTACAAACACAAACTCATGATATTTCCCTACACTTTAACTTAACCACCTCATAAGATCACAACTGTTTGATATAAGAAGATAAGACCAGTGCGAGACAAAGGAAATTTAACCATGTCACAATATTGCAAGCTTAGAGTGTTAGTTATATCAAACCATGTGAACTTGTGCCTAACAATTAAACAAACATTACTAGTTCGCATACATGAAAACTTTGACTAGAAAAGACTCGTGAACTAGCTGTAAAGCATAAGAAAGGTATTCTAACATTAACTGAATACCGTGGTAATTTACAAAGACCAATAGGAAAACACTAGCTCATAATTAGGACATTTTTTGCAACTCGATTACTGACTTCATTTTCGCGAGAGGTGAAAATTTTTAAACAAGGCCAAAACAAGTCAAATTTTGAAGATATTTTGACAAAGACCTAGCCAAATTGTATAGTCCCAATAGCCTCGACATAAGTTCTCCTCTTTATAAATATATGTATAGAATATATAGAATCACCACTCGATCTACAATACTATGAAACACTAATGTGTTTTTATAAGCTCAAATCTGCAATAATGGGATATCACTACTAATAGATAACCTCCTCTGTAAGCCACCTCATGTAGATGGTAATACGACATAGAAAGCATACATGGACCCCGAGAAAACATTATCCCATACATTACCATCTTCTCAAGCACTCTCCTCAAACCAAAAGGAAATTTATGTGCTTTCCTACCTGGCACCAGTAGTCCCACAATCACACAGCATAATACTACCACTAATCTATCATAATGTTTGGCTAATGTCTCCCACTAGATCTTGTAATCTTTTATATCAAGCTCCTCATCATTGCAATCAAATATTTCATGTAGTGTTGATCTACCCATTGATGGATTGTACTCTGCTAACTCACCATGAATTGAGATCCTGAGGATGCATCAAACATCCTCAAGTTTCACTGTGGCCTCTCCAGTCGGTAGATGAAATTAACTAGTCTCTGAATTCCATCATTCTGCCAATGCTATGAGAAAACCTATATTTTCCATAATATCTATCATATAAGTGATGTAGTGTAAAACTAATCTAGCTATGATCCCTCTCTCATGAGCACTCAATCTATGCCAAAAATCCAAGCATGTTGGCATGCTCTCCCGTTTCCACAATAGGAGAAGCTCTTCTTGGATTTACCATGCAACTTGTGTCAACTTTCTATTCTTGTTGACCAAATTTGACTAACTTTGAACTACATCTGACTCATGTTTCACCTATCCTAGGGTTTTGACTAATTTTTGACCATTTAGGAATCTTTTGACACTATTTTGAACTAATATGTAATCTTATTTACCAACTGCATAACTTGGGCAACCAAGTACAACTAGGACCAAAGTTGGGTGTGTTTGTTGTGCACTTGGGGCATGTGAACTCAAAAAATGCCCCCGGGACCCCTTTTCATCCTGACCCGACCCCTTAGAAACCTAGAAATGTATGGAAAACATTGAAATTACAAAGAGGCCTTGATGAAATCACCTCTAGTCTTGCGTCCTCTGGCCATCGGTAGCTCCTCACTTGTTCCCCTTGATGTTTCTCTACTGGAAATTGATCCATTCTCCTAGCTCCAAAGCTCCAATTATTTCAAAAGGGACAGTGAAAATGACCTCCAAATGCCTCTACAATCCTTTTTATAGTCCCTTTCCTTCCTAAATGAATGTGCATCCCTTTCTTTTTGTATTTTTTTTATTCTTCTTGCACTATGAACCTCATAACTTTTGCATTTGACATTTGATTTTTTATATGTTCGTTGTTGTGGATCTGTCTCATCGTTGTTGACAAATTAACCTATCACTTGCATTTTTCTGTCAATTTCTTGAGGGGAACCCGTGTATCATTTTGTCACTGAGGGATCTTTTAATGTTATTTTCTTCAATATTAATTGACACAATGCTCTGAAACGCATTGTATAAAAGAGGGGCAAAATGTAGACACTAAAAAATGGTTCAAGTCTGCTAGTCTATGTATTAGTATTTTTGGCATTACAATTGAAACATTGTTTTTCATTCTAATTATTCTTCTATTTTGTGCATATGGTCTTCACTATATGTCAGGAATGTGTCTTTCATCATTAATTTAACATTGAAAATTTTTCAATTGATTATTAAATTTTTTGGCATTTTGCATCACAACCTTGATCTTTTTAGCTGAATTGATCAATTTTGAATTATCATCAAATTTGACCCTAAATGTTTCTAAATCATGTTTATGTTATAAAATTCAATCCTAAACATTCATAAATGATGTAAATGTCAAAAAATTAATTCATGTCTTATCAATCTCATCAATTTGAGTGCATTTTCAAAGTTCATCGATACCTCATCATCATTAGTTCATTTAATGGCATTGTCAAAGTTCATAAATGGTGTTTCAAATCAACCTTATCAACTAGTTTCAAATAATCCAATTCAAGCGCATTGTCAAATTTCATCGATGCCTCGTCATAATCAAATTCATCCAAGTCAATTCAATAGCATTGTCAAATTTCATCAATGATATTTTCGTTCATCATCATCAATCATTATTATCATTACTCAAGCACATTTTCAAAGCTCATCGATGCCTCATAACTATCAGAATCATTCCTAATATACATCTAGATCATTAAATTCGATTCAATTTCATGTCATCATCAATTTAGTCAACAATCAACTAATTTTTCTCTTGGGATAAATAACCCATAGTTTATCCCTATGTATTAATCATTTAATCAAACTAATTCTCCCTTTCTTATGTCTCCCACAATTAATTAATTTTGAATTAATTAATTGGTTAGATTTTTGAATTATGGAATTTCATAAATTCCTGATTTCTAATTTGGAGGTAATAATGAGTTTTCAAAATTCAAAAACTCTAATTCTTACATTCTTCCCCCTAATTTTGCTTTCATCTCTTAATAATTAGCTTCATGATCTCTTCCATATTTCCCTACCATTTTCTCCTAATTGTGCTTCCTAATTGCCTACTAATTTGCATCCACTTTGTTCTTCCAAATTCTCTCAATTTGTGCATTTGATTATGCTTCCAATTGTGCATTCAATTTTTCATAATTATAAAAATCTTCTATTTCCACATTCAAGTTGTCAATCTGCATTTTCATCTCTCATCCTATAAATTGAGATCATTTTTCTCAATCAAACTAACCACACTTCTAGTATTCTCACTATATCCATTTTGCCTTCAATTTAAGTGCATGTGGTCAATTAAATAGCAACATCAATAAAATTAAATGGAGAAGAAAGGAGAACATGGAGGCTACATTTGAAGGGGGTTTTATGTTGTTTTGTATTTATGTTTCTACCTTCTTTTCAAATGGCTTTCATGATAGGATTAGATTAGTTAGCATATTTTTTGAGGTTTTCATTTCCTCATTTATGCTCTCTAATGCCTTTTCTTGGTCTTAGATAAGAAAGTAACATACTACAACCACATGGACATTTTCATTATAATAATTTGCAAGACAGAGCTACAATCTACCTTTTTAAACCAAACCCTAAAACCCCCATTTAACCCTATATAGGTAGAATAATTAACCAGCTTAAAAAATTGTAGAAAGAGAAATTTTCCCATTTTGGCACCCAGCGGTTCAATTTCCCACCTTAAGTGATTTTTTTCTCTCTTCCTTTTGTATTGAAACTGGAATCTTGATGGCACAACTTCCAAAAACCGCAACCTCTAAACTATTGAGTTGATTGGCAGGTTATGTCATGTGTGGTGATTTTAACTTTACCATCATAAATCTTGATATGGAAAATTGAGTTGGTTATGTTTGGCTGGCCTCAAACTAGGTAATTGCTAAAATAGTCAGTGATAGACAATAAGTTATTTGAATGTTATCTCATATTGGTAAAGTATTTCATGGAGAAGTCATAGTATATGATTGTAAAAAATTTCAAGTTACTATGTTTGTGAACATGACTCATAATGTTAACCGGTGCTACTAGTTTAATTCACTAGAAGTGGTGTTAAGAGAATAAACAGGTAAACAAGACAAATTTATTGAAAAATCTATGAAGATTTGTAGATCTGCGAAGGAATTCGTTGAGGCAACATGATAATTTTCCTAAATTAGTAAGCTAGTTACATGATTTGTGGGACTTACTTAACATCACATTGATCAAGGTATATGTTTGAGATGGATTCTTCAAGTTTCTTTTTGGTCAAAAGCTTTTTTGAAATAACTCAACTACCAAGGTAAAATCTATGTGAAAGCCAACACAGTCAAAGGAAAATGTTTTTTGAGTTTCGATATATTTTATCTTACCTAAGATAATCTGCATCATTCATATCTTAGATCTAGGGTTTTTTGTAAGTCGGTGGAAGTGGTTCTATATATTCAAAAGTTGAAGAATAAGTTCTTTACTGATTGCAAATTGTAGAAGGGTTGAGTGACAAAGAAAGTAAAGGAATCAAGTGTGATCAATCCAAGGAAGAGTATACAGTATGATGATGTATTTTAGAGCTTAAAAGGAGCTGATTATGTAGAGGTAGTGCATTTTTCACAGATCATTTTATATATTTATTTTTAATCATTTTAACAGTGAAATCCCTTAATAGGCTAGATCCTAATAGATATTTATTGTAAATCCTCTAACAAGGTGACACATTAGCTTGTTTTTTAGGTCCTCTAACAAGGCTTCTCCTAATAGGGGAAAGATCCTAATGGGTCTTAGGAAAAATCCTTAAACAAGTAACACAAAATAGTGTTTTGCAAACCTTTAACATGGTAAGCTCCTAAGAGAGGGTGTATTCTAGAAGAGTAAATATTTTGTGGGTATCATCTCACACCATTGTTTTATCCCATTTAGGTTTTCATGAGATAAATTTGGTGTTTACATTGTTTGGTTGAATACTTGTGGATGTATGCATTAAAAGTTTTACTTATGTTTGATGATATTGAATTTTTTGGTGCATGGAGTATAAAGAAGTTGAATTAGGTGAATTTGTGGATTAGTGATTCACCCCTCCATTCTTAGTAATCAGACCTAAATATTTCTCTTACACCATGGATGCTCCTACATCTAAGACGGGGGAAATTTGAGAAGGGACCTTGACACATCTCAAGTGTGCAAAGGAAAACCAAGGGGTGTGACCTCTTCCTTTGATATCCATGATGAATATTCAATGGTTCATCCTTTCCATTTGACCAAGTACTATTCATATTAGATGTTTCTTGTGCTTCTACCCACACAACTATCTAAGATAACATCTATCTCTTCTGTACTTGAAGTGGGTTTTGCAATATTCCGCTGTTATTTTTCTATTTCATCTTCCATATTGCCTTCACAATACTTTGTCAAATCTGAAATATAAAACACAGGTAAAACATTGAGCTCACTGGGCAAGTCTACTTCATAATCATTTCCTTAATCATGCTTGTTCAAAATTTTGCAAGGTCCAAATTTCTTCATTTTCAACTTATTGTATGTTCCCACTGGTAATCTCTCCTTTCTCAAATGAACCATGACTTCATCTCCAATCTAAAATGTCTCCTTTTTTGATCTTCTATAGCCTTTACTGAATATTCATTTTATTAAAATGCTTCCTCAATTCTTCATTCAAATTATTCAAGTGTTCTGTAAAGTCTTCAGCTTTGGCACTACCATTTTCTCCCTTTTCCAACTTCCTCAACTCTGAATTATTTTGAAAACTACATCCATTATCAATCTAGAATCATGATTTATCAGTGCTCCTATTAACAAAATTATTGTATGCAAATTCTTCATGTACTAAAATCAATTCACACCCCTTCAATTTATCTCCAACTAAGAATCTCAATAGGTTTCCAAAACTCTTATTCACCACTTATGTATGTTCATCAGTTTGTGGATGGTGCGTTGAGCTAAACTTCAAATCTCTCTTTAGCTTTTCCACAATGTCCCCCAAAAATACCCAACAAACTTAGTGTCTTGATCTGAAACTATGCTTTTGGGAAGACCATGTAGTCTCACCACTTCCCTGAAAAAAATATTCCACATGAACAACATCATTAGTCTTCCTAAAATGAATGAAGTGTGCCATCTTCGAGAGCCTATCTACCACCACAAAATTTGAATCATGTCCTCTCTAGGTCCTTGGAAACCAAGAACAAAGTCCATACTAAAATTATCCCATGGCATCTCTAGTACATTTAATGGATGATACAAGCCTATATTCTTCCTGGTTCCTTTTTCCATCTAACATATTCTACAACTTTGCACAAACTTCTTAACATCGTTTTGTGATTGTAGAAAATAATATTGCTCACTAACCAGACAAATGGTTTTATCTCTACCAAAGTGTCCATCCAATCCTCTACTAGATTCTTCTCTTTGATTATTTTCTCCCTCATTGAACTCTATGGAATACACAAATGGATCCCTTTTAATAATATTCCATCTTGGAATATAAAATCCAACCATGTGGTCTTGTATAGACTCATAGGTTTTGTGCAAGCTCTCCAAGCCTTGCCAAAATTAGGATCCTTAGGATACAAACTCTCAAGATCATTGAGCCCAAAAAATTTGATCTACATCTTTGTCAAATAAAATTTTTTCCTTCTCAAGGAATATGCAACCCTATTAGAATTTCCACTCAAATGCTTAAAAAAAAAGTGTAACTCTAGAAAAAATCAACCCATTTTAAATGCATCTGATTCAACTTTTATTGGCTATTCAAATATTTTTAAGCTTGATGATTAGTAAATAAATAAAAAATATTCAGGAAAAAGCTAATGTCTCCACTTCCTCAATGCCTGAACTATAGCATAAAACTCTTGATCATAAAAATATATTTTCTTCTGTCATCATTCAACTTCTCACTAAAATAAGCAATGGGTTTACCTTCTTGGTGGAAAATAGCTCTAATGGCATTGCCACTAGCATCACAGTCTACTTTAAATACCTTATTAAAATTTGGAAGTGCCAAAATAGGCTACTCTATAATGTTTCTCTTCAAAAAATCAAAACTCTTGGCTTCTCTTGTAATCCACCTAAACTCTTTTCTATCCCCTCTCATGGTTTCAGTTAAGATTCCACAAATTAGAAACTATTGATCAAATTTATTTAAAATATATCCAACCCATGAAAATATTTTACCTCTATTGAACTCCTTGAAGTAGGTCATTCAATGATAGCCTTCACTTTCTTCAGGTCCATTTTAAGAACATTTACTAAGACAAAAAATCCAAAGTACACTAACTCCTTCACAAAAATGTACTTCTTCAGGTTAATCAACAAATTATCTTCCCTGAACTTCTCAAAGACCCTAAGAATATGAATTATATTCTCTTCTAATGTCTGACTAAAGATCAAAATATTATCCAAGTAAACAATTAAAAACTTACTCATAAATTCGTTCAATACCTCGTTCATGAGCCGCACAAATGTGCTCGATGTATTTTTATCCCAAAAGACATGACTAATCACTCATACAATCCCTCCTTCATCTTGAAGGTTTTCTTCCATTCATATTTTTCTCTAATCCATATTTCATGATATCCACTCTTCAGATCTATCTTAGTGAAGTATTCATCTCTACTCAAGCAATCTATAATGACATCCATCCTTGGCAAGGGAAACCTATACTTGATAGAAATCTTATTGATAGTATGATAATATGTACACATCCTCCATTCCCACATTTTTATTTGGTTCTATTACTACTGGTACAACATATTGTCTCAAAATATATTGAATCAACCCTTTCTACAACAACTATTGCACTTTTTTGTTCAACTCTTCACTCTCTGCTAGAGTCATTCTATGGGCTACCATATTCGAAAAGCTAGCCCCCAAGAATCAATTCCATTTCATGACTAATCTTGATTATTGGTGGTGTTATATTAACTAATGTAATGATGCTAAGTGATTCATTAATGAAGGTTAGTATAGATTTGATGATAGGTGAATCAATTATTTTGTTGGCGTTGATGTCAACTAATTGACTTAGTATTTTCGTTATATTACCCGACACTGTGTAAGTAGATCATGAGCTGTAATATGTTTTTGAATTTTTTATTCTTATGGAAGGTTATTTCATGTGTGGTGATGTTAAATTTTCCATCACAACTCTTGATATGGAGAATTGAATTGGTTATTTCTCTATTGGACTCAAACCAGGTAATTGCTAAATTAGTTGGTGATATATATTAAGTAATTTGATTGTTATCTCAAATCAGTATAGTAATTCATGGATTGATAATAGGATACGATTTAAACAATGTCCAAATACTATGTTTGTGATCATGACTCATAATTTTAACCGGTGCTACTATTTTAATTGAATGGAAGCGGTATTAGCATAATGAACAGGTAAACAAGACAAAGTTTTTGAACATGTTATGAAGATTTGAAGATTGGTAAAGGAATTCGATGTGACAATAGGATCGATAATGATTTTCATAATGTGGTAAATTATTTCTATGATTTATGGGACTTACTTGACATCACATTGATTGAAGTATACATTTGGGTGGATTCACCCCTCCCCTCTCAATAATCATACTTGTATTAATAATTGGTATTAGAGCATTTGTCCCCTAATTGTGAAGGCTTAACAGCTTAGGGAAAAGATCCAAAGATGTATAAGAAGGAGGCACCTAAGTTCTCTAAAGAAAATTTCTCTACATGGGTAAGTAGGATGAATCTGCATTTGTCTATTATTGGAGAGAAAGCATTGGATCATCTTACAACCAAGTATATTCAACCTTCTGGCACCCTAAATCCTGATGAAATAAAAAGAAAGATAGGACATAACTCTGTAATGATAGAAATTGCTAGTACTCTCAATGATGTTGGGTTTTTAGATATCAAGGAAATAGATAGTGCTCAAGATATGTGGGATAAGTTGGCAACAGTCCATGGCAGTTATGTTCATGTTCAGAAAAGAAAGGTAGATAGTCTCAAATGAAAGTATGATGAAATGAGAATGAAGGAAGGATAAAATATTGATCAATACAACAAAATACTAAAGGAAGTTGTTTCTACTATCAAAGGAGCTGGTGGTCAACTTGAATAACATGATGTGGTAAGTAAAATATTGAGAACCCTTTTACCACAGATTCTATTAGAGTCTTTTCTATAGAAGAATTGAGATCTATGAGTCCTATAAATGTGACTCTAGATTCTTTTATTCGCATGGTTATTTCTTTTGAGTTAAGTAACTTTGATAACAATATGCCTAGAATAGATTCTTCTTTTAATGATTCCCTAACCATTGGTTCATCGAACAAAGGAAAGGAAGTCTCTAACAGTTTTCAAGAAAATCATGATTATGATTAATCTTATATGAGGAAAGAGAACAAGAAGAAATTCAGGAACTTCAAAGAAAAGAGAAAGAAATATTGTTACCTAGCAGAACATGGAGTGAATAATGAAGAATTAGATGAAATATATGATGAGGAAGAGATGATTTTTGTGGCAGTCAAAGAAGAACCCTAAAATGGTGTAGATGGAGATAGTGAGGAGAAAGCATTGATTTCAAGCATGAATTACAATGGTGACTGGATAATAGATAGTGGTTGTACACATCACATGACCGGTGACAAAATAAAATTTATTTCAATAGAAGAATGTGATGGTGGTGTAGTAAAATTTGGTGATGGTTCACCATGTGTAGTAAGAGGTAAAGGTTCAATAGAGCTTAATGATACCACTAATTGTGATGATGATTATTGGGTTGACAGATTAAATTATAACTTGTTAAGTGTTGCTCAGTTGAATAACAAAGGCTTCATATTGGAATTCAATAATGGTTTTTGCAAGATCTTAGGAACATCTAGATATTTGATTGCTACTAGTAAACAGACCAGAGGTAACCTATTTTGATTGAACTCTACTAATAAACATTTCTTATTTGCTAAAGACAACTGGCTATGGCATAAAATATTTTATCATGTTAATTTTTATAATCTAGTAAAGGTTAGTAATCATAAATGTGTTAGAGGTTTTCCTACTTTATCTAAGCCTGAAAATGCTATGTGTGAAGAGTGTCAGATGGGAAATCTAACTAGATATATGATGTAGAGGGTTTAGGACTCTAGTGTTTTCCTTCCTTAATTTTCTTATTTCTCTATCCTAACCATCCAATGGTTACTTATTTTTGGATTCTCCTCCAACTAGGATCTCCATGAACCTCACTATAAACTTCTCCTCCAAGGTTTAGTTGATCTTTGGAAGATGCCAAACTTTCTAGGCTTAACTAGTCCAACTAGTTACTCAAATGCCCAGTATTCTTCACTAGATTTCCTCCTAGAATCCCAAACCCCTTATTAGGATCTTCCCATACATCCACTTAGGCTCTTATCTATCTTCTTGGACCATCAAAGGTCATTCTGAACCCTTTCCCACACTTCTAGGCATACTACCAATCCAATTGGTCTCAATTTCACTAGGAGGCCTAATTGCCCAATTCCTAGTAGGTTTAAATTCATTGTTTTTTGGATAATGCTCACAAAATATCCAAATGGCTCCACAAAAGACCTTGAATATATTCAAGGTATCATTGAAAACTATCAAAATCCAAATTCTTGACTTTTGGATGCACCCACAACCCTAGTTTCTTGTAGGCCCTAGTTTTTAGCCTATTATTTAGGCCTCTAGACCAGTCAACATAAGAAATTATCAAAATGATCTCCAAACTTCAATTCACCCCCTTCCACCTTTGAATCATTTTAGGAGACTATCTAGTGCATCTAAAAATTCCACTAAGTCTTTTCAAGATCATGGGTGCTCAAACCAATTCTTTCTTCACCCTGTCCTGGCTCACCTAGATTCACCAATCAGCCATAGGGCTTCCTATTTGGCCTAGGAAATCCATTGCAACTAGAAGGAAATAAAAAAACCCTATCTACAGACTCTAACCCTACTTCCCCCATGGTTTTAGACAATTCCACTAGTGGGTTCTTAGGTTAGAGCCATTTCTAACTAAACAACACTGTAATGTCACTTACAGACTAGTGACCTACAAAATCCTCTAACTTTACACTACAAGAACTTGAAAGAAAACTACATCTTTAATATGAAATATATTTGAAAATACTACACCCCCATGGGGTCCGATCTGCCCTACCAATTCATACACAACCATACATAGCAAGGAAACAATGTAGATTACAAGAATGCAGTTACAATCATCCGTACAGAGGTCTCAAAAACAAATGTTGCAATCCAAAATTTCATTAACCATCTAAAATCATCGAATCCATGCTCATATACCGAGCATGGGAAGTTACAACTGATCTAACTACATTTTTTCCATTTCTTGCAAAAGTTGCTTGAGCAACTTTCAAAGTTGCTAGCAACTTTTGGCATTATGAGCATTTTGACTCATTTTGTCAACTCGATGGGTCAGTTTGACTTCCATGACCCTAGGTAGGATATGTAGGGTCCTAAAACACACCTCAAACTCACATTATAGTAAAATAGAAACTTTCCACTATTTAAATCCAAATGACCCTAAATCACCTAATGAGCACTATGGTTCTTACAAACATGAAGTTGACTAACATTGCATCCAACCCATTGGACCTTATTCCAATACACACAAAAACACCTAATCCAACCCTAAATCACACCAAAACATAAAATATGGAGGTTCTCTAAACCATACTACCATGGGAAAAATAACTCAAGTCCCTTGAGTTAGGAGGTCTTTAATGGTGACCCCATGTTTCATAATATTTTCCTCTGTCATCCAAGTGGCCTCAGCTTCAAGCAGTCCCTGCCACTTGATGAGGTAATCCTTGTAGTTACCCTTCCTTGTCTTCTTGACCACTTTAGAATCCAATACACTTTCCAACTGCATTGGCATTGGGGTAGGCAAATCTTTCACCCAATCATCATCCCCCAAATCTGCAAGAGTAGACTGACCAGTGTCTAGAGATGGTCCCTTGTAGGGATACATGTCACAAACAATTAAAATGGGTAAAATCCCTAAATTAGGAGGCAAATCCACCTCATAGGCATTCTTTCCATATGCAAAATTTTTAGTGGCCCTATTTTATTCATCAGTAGTTTATTTGGCTGACCCTTGGGTAGCCTCTCCTTCCTGAGATAGGAAAGTACTAGATCCCCAACCTTGAACTGCAAATCCCTTCTCGTCTGATCAGCTTTGAACTTATATTTCTCCACTTTCTTTTGTAAAGTCTTGTTGACTTGAACATAAAGTTCCTTCATCTATGTTGCAAATGACTCTCCTTGTGCACTCCTCTTATCTTTCAAACTAAGATCTCTCAAATCCAAAATCCCTCTAGGATTGACCCCATATACTATCTCAAAGGGGCTTTTACCTGTACTCCTATTAATGGAGTCATTATAGGCAAACTCTACTTTCCCTATGATGTGATCCCATGACTATCCATGTTGTTTAGTCAAGCATCTTAGCAAGTTCCCAAGTGACCTAGTGACTACCTCTGTTTGTCCATCTGACTGTGGATGGTGGGCTAAAGAGAAGGATAAGTTTGTACCAAGCACCTTCCATAGGGTTATCCAACTTACTATCTTTGTCACTTACAATATTCAGTGGCAATCCATGGATCCTTACAATGTCCTATTAGAATTATATTGAGATGATGTACTGAGAGGGGAGGGGTGAATCAGTACCTCTAAAACTTTTCTTGGTTAGCCCATTAACCGTTAGTCATCAGTTTGTAAGTTTATCTTATCTAACTGTTCATCTTGCTTTATGCATATGAAATCATATCATAAATTCTTTTGATATGCAACAATAATAGAAACATTCATGAAAATAGATAACACATGACACAAGATATGATATCGCAAAAAACTCCTGTTAAGGAAGTAAAAACTGTGGTGGGGATTGTTACCCACAAACTTCACTATCTGTAGATAAGAAGGGGCTGGTTAAGGCTTAGAATTGGTCACTTATGATGACCTACCCTGTTAGGAGTATTACAGTGGAGACCTCTTAAGATCTACTTCGTTTGAAGCTTTAGCAACACTGTTAAGTGTGCACTCTGTTAAGAGATTTGGAAAGAATGGTTAAGTCCACCTTCTACAAAAGGATTTTAGATGTGATGCACTTGTTAGAATGCAACTACATAAGTCTTTGATCTGATGATAAATGCAATCTCCAATTGTTGATAATAGATCCTATAAAGCTTCATACATATTAGTAATCATCCTTCCATGATTGAATAATACCTTTATCTGCTCGTCGGTAGCCTCTGTGTGTTCTTGATAACTGATATACTCTGTTTATGATCTTTGCATGAATTCTACCTTCTACTTCTTAGACGCTCTTCATGGCTATCAATAATAAATAATTCATGTACTCATAATTGAGTATGAACATCTATTTATACAAATTTAGGTTCAATTATTGATTCATGCAGCGTAATTTAACTCTAGATCCAAGGTTTACAAATTGACCTTGATCTTTAGTTAGATATGCTTTTGATTTGTTAGGATGCTTTAAAGCATTTACATTAAGCTTGCATGACCATCAAAATCTGATTTAAAAAAAAACAAAACTATATAAATAGAATTACATTGCTTTAACCATCGTGTAAAACTCAGATCCACAATTTGCGGGTTCTTGATCTGTCTGTCGGTTCTGATGGTCGGTTTTCTTGATCGTCGGTGTTCCTTTCTTAAACTGGTCATCGAGTTTGTTCTGAAAACTATGTCGCTAGTAATGCCTATATCCATCGATGATGCCTGTGGTCACTGGTGATGCTTGTGGTCGCTGGTGATGCTTGTCACTTTTATACTTAGCATTTTTCACAAAAAACTTTATTCTGTTAGGTATGCTTGCATTTCACTGGTACTGCTTTCTGTCTATGTATTTCAGTGAGTATACTAATGTTAAAATAATGTCACCAATCTCCCCCTTTGACATTAGTATCAAAAACATGATATGTGAAACATACTGAGTGTATTAGTATGTACACCTGTGTATACTTCTTCCTTAGTCATTTGAATGACTCCCCCTATGTATATGTCGGTA
>MU225677.1:1014072-1031299 GCA_018584345.1 Thuja plicata | reverse complement strand
AATCAGTGGTAAAAATCACCTAGGACATTAAATTGATTCAAAGAATTATGCCAAGCAGTAACAGGGTCGTTTGGACATAAATCGAGGGTATGATCACACTTAGGGAAAATAGGGTCTATAGTTGCGATAGACCAAATTCAGGTGGTTACAAGAGGTTGATATAACCCACTGTTTCTGCTTTTTCCTTTTGCCCTTTGACAAATCTGACATTATTTTACAAATCTTCTAACATCTGACTATAACTTAGGCCAATAGTAATGCCTATTCACCTATTCTAATATTTTATCCACTCCAAAGTGTCCTCCCAATATTTCTTGGTGTTCCTCCTTCACAATGTTCTCCCTCATTGAACACTAAGGTATACACATAAGATGTCCTGTAAACAATAGGCCTTAATGCAACATAAACTCATTGAAATCACTTTGAATCCATGTTGAAACTTCACACATGCCTCACAGGCATCTCTGAGATCTTTTTCCTCCTTGTAGAGGTCCTTCAAATCATCCATCCCTACACTTTACAATTGTATCTCTTGTATTGTGAGTACTCTTTTGTTAAGAGCATCTGCAACCTTGTTGCTAACCCCTTTCTTGTGCTTTATCACAAATGTATAAACCTGCAATGATTCTACCCACTTCAAGTGCCTTTGATTTAGTTTTTATTTCCCATTCAAGAAAATTGGAGAATGGTTATCAGTGTAGACCAAAAACTCCTTTGGTAATAGGTATGTCTCAACTTATTAAGGGCTTTTACCATACAATATAACTCCAAATCATAGGTGGAGTGTTTTTGTTTAGCATCATTCAACTTCTCTGAGAAGAAATCCACAAGATGTCCCTCTTGGCTTAGCACAGTTCCGATAGCCAACTTACTAGCATCACACTCCACCATAAAGAGTTGATTGAAGTTGGGAAACCTAAGAGTAGGTAGCTCTGCAATTCTCTTTTTCAACATTTCAAACCCTTGGTCTGCTTCCACAGTACACTTAAACTAACATTTCATTCCCCCTTTGATGGTATTGAGAATAGGGGTACATACATGACTGAAATTTCTTACAAATTTCCTATAGTAGGAGGCCAACCCATGGAAACTCCTAACATCTCCTATGGACCTAGGTGTAGGCCATTCAAAAATGGACTTAACTTTATCAAGGTCCATCTTCATACATCCATTATCAACCACAAAACCAAGGTAAACTAATTCTATTTTTAGAAACTCACAGTTTTCTTGATTGATCATCAACTTTTCTTTATGTAGCCTCCTTAAGACCATCTTAAAATGCTTCATGTGCTCCTCCCTGGACCTGCTAAAGATCAAAATATCATCAAGGTAAACTATTATAAACTTGCCTATAAAATATGCTAGCACTTCATTCATGAGCCTCATGAATGTGCTAGGTGCATTACTTAGGCCAAAGTGAATTAATAGCCACTCATATAGCCCTTCATTGGTCTTGAAGGCTTTCTTCCACTCATCACTAGGCCTCTCTCTTATTTTATGGTATCCTGACTTCAAATCCACCTTAGAAAAGTAACAAGAACCTCCCAAGTTGTCCATCAAGTCTTCTATCTGGGGTGTTAGGAATCTATACCTAATTATGATCTTTCTTATAGCCCTAGAGTCCATACACATCCTCTATTTTCCATCCTTCTTATGTGCAAGTACTGTAGGTACAACACATGGGCTTAAACTCTTCCTTATCAAACCCTTATCCAACAAAACTTGAACTTGTTTGGCTATCTTTGCATTTTGGCTTGGTGTCATCTTATATGCTGCTTTGTTTGGAAAATTTTCTCAAGGAATGAGGTCAATCTGATGGCTTACATCCCTCATAGGTGGTAATGCACTTGGAATTCCATTATCCACTATGTCATGGTATCTTTCCAACAATGCTTGTATCTCTGGTGGCGTGTTGACTTTCCCTTTGGTCTCCTCCTTCGGCTTCACTATCACTGCACAATAGAATCCTTTCTCCTTCTTCATGGCTTCTAGAAACTCCTTCCCCCTCAATAACATCACACTGATTCCCACATGCTTCTCCTCATTAGGCTCTGGAAAAGGATCCATCTAAAACTTCTTCCCTAACATGGTAATCACATATCTATTCTTTTCTCCATCATGTATTGCTTTGACAACATACTTCCATGGATGTCCTAGAAGAATATGACATGCATCCATAGGTATTATGTCATATAGGACCTTGTCCTTACACTCTCCTATCTCAAACTCAACCATAGTTTGTTCATCTACCACTATTTTTTGACCCTTGTTCAACCATGAAACTTTATAGGGTGCAGTATGAGGTATCCTTCTTAATTTCAATTTATCCACCATCTCTATGGATACTATATTCTCAGTAGATCCAGAGTCCACTATCACTTTGAAAATCTTCCCATGAGACCTCCAAGTTGTCTTAAACAAATTATTCCTTTGTGGTGGCTCTATAGTGCTAGGCACATTCAACAAAGTTCTCCTTAACATCAAATTCTCTCCATCCAATACTTGTCCTACCTTGGAAATGGGAGAAATAACACTTTGTGTGTCATCCTCTTGTACCAACTAATTTATCCTATCCCCCATTGAAGATGAGGAAGTTGTTTTAGGACACCTGCCCATTGTGTGACCCACTTGGTTTCAATTGTAACACCTGCCAGTAAAGACTAAATTGGATCTTCCTTGGGACTGAAACCTTCCTCTAGGAGGCCCTCTTCCTATGTATCCTCTTCTCTGGAAAGATCCTCTAAACTTATTACCCCTACTATTGTCCATAGATTGATTATCTTTTGGTCTATTAGGGCTCTTTCCTCTACCAAAGTTACTCCTGCCTCTCTTAAAAACTCTATTGTTGTTACCACCTCTTCCCCTTTGATGGAATGCATTCCTCCTTCTAGCCTTATCCTCTACTCTCAAGGCTAATTGGAAACACTTGTGCATACTGTCAGGATCCATCATGCTAATCCCATCTTGAATCCCTTGTCTCAACCCATTGAGATACCTTGCCACCTTCTCCATTTCTTCATCTTGTCTTCTAGCCCTTAGGCTCAATTTGTGGAACTCCTCTATGTAAGCACTTAGTGTCATCTCCTTTTGTCTCAAGTTCTATAACTTTTGATACATCTGTATCTCATAGTTAGTAGGCAAGAATTGTTCCCTCAATCTGATCTTCATCCTCTCCCAAGAAACAATCTTCTTCTTTCCACTAGTTACCCTATAATCCTGCATCATGTTCGACCACACCAATGTAGATCCTTTGAGTCTAGCCTTAGCATAGCTGACCTTCTTCTCCTCTGAGACTTCCTTGTAATAAAACTGATTGTCAATGGCTTCAAGCCAATCCAACAACTCTTATCCATTCAGACTACTACAATAATATGGTATGTGTTCCATACTATCCTTGTTAAGGTACTTAAAGGAATATAAGAATACCTTATGTTCTTTGTCCATCTCAGGTTCTTTACCTTTGTTGGATGACTCTTCTGACTGACTTTCATCATCTCCATCACTCTCATCTCCCCATTTAGTGATCTTCTTTTTTCTCTTTGTCTCAAACACACTAGCCTTCTCCAAGAGTACTTGAACCAATTCCACTATGGAATTCATACTCATTTCCTTAGGAGGCATGTTGTCTACCTCTTGACTCTCTTCAACTTCAGACATACACAACCTTCAAGAAAATCTAGCTCTAATACCACTCTGATGCAGAGGGTTTAGGAATCTAGTGTTTTCCTTCCTCACTTTCCTTCTTTCTCTATCCTAACCATCTAATGGTTACTTATTTTTGGATTCTCCTCCAATTAGGATCTCCAAGACCCTCACTATCAACTTCTCCTCCAAGGTACAGTTGATCTTCAGAAGATGCCAAAGTTTCTAAGCTTAACTAGTCCAACTAGTTACTCAAATGCCTAGTATTCTTCACTAGATTTCCTCCTAGAATCCCAAACCCTTGCTTATGATCTTCCCATACATCTACTTAGACTCTTATCTATCTTCTTGGCCCATCAAAGTTTATTCTGAACCCTTTCCCATACTTCTAGGCACACTACCAATCCAATTGGTCTCAATTTCACTAGGAGGCCTAATTGCCCAATTCCTAGTAGGTCTAAATTAAATTTTTTTGGGCTAATGATCCCAAAATCTCCAAATTAATCCACTAAAGACCTTGACAATCTTCAAGGTATCATTGAACACTATCAAAATCCAAAGTCCTGACTTCTGGATGCACCCACAACCCTAGTTTCTTGCAGGCCCTAGTTTTTAGCCTATTATTTAGGCCTCTAGATAAGTCAGCATAAAATATTGTGAAAATGAATTCTAAACTTCAATTCAGCTCCTTCCACATTTTAATTCTTTTAGGAGACTATCTAGGGCATCTTAAAATGCCACTACTTTTCTGAAAGATCATGGGTGCTCAAACCAATTCTTTCTTCACCCTGTCCTAGCTCACCTAGATTCACCAGTCAGCCATAGGGCTTCCTATTTGGCCTAGGAAATCCATTGAAACTACAAGAATGAAAGAAAAAAAACTATCCACAGACTCTAACCCTACTTCCCCCATGGTTTCAATCAATTCCACCAGTGGGTTCTTAGGTTAGAGCCATTTCTAACTAAAAAACAATGTAATGTCACTTATAGACCAGTGACCTACAAAATCCTCTAACTTTACACTACAATAACTTGAAAGAAAACAATCTATTTAATATGAAATCTATTTTAAACCACTACACCCCCATGGGGTCCAATCTGATTTGCCAATCCATACACAGCTGTATAGTAGCAAGGAAACAATATAGACTACGAGAATGCAGTTATAGTCATCCATACAGAGGTCTCAAAAACAAATGTTGCAATCCAAATTTTCATTAACCATATAAAATCATTGAATCTATGCTCATATACCAAGCATGGGTAGTTACAACTGATCTAACTACATTTTTTTCCATTTCTTGCAAAAGTTTCTTGAGGAACTTTCAAGTTGCTAGCAACTTTTTGCATTATGAACATTTTGACTAGTTTTATCAACTTGATGGGTGAGTTTGACTTCCATGACCCTAGGTAGGATATGTAGGGTCCTAAACCACACCTCAAACTCACATTACACTAAAATAGCAAGTTTTCACTATTTAAATCCAAATGACCCTAAATCACCTAATGAGCATTATGGCTCTTACTAACATGAAGTTGACTAACATTGCATCCAACCCATTGGACCTTATTCCAATACACACACAAAAGCCTAATCCAACCCTAAAGCACACCAAAACATCAAATAGGGAGGTTCTCTACACCAATCTATCTTTACAAGTAAATTATAATCATCTTAAAACATTCTTGACCTTGTACACATTTACTTGTGTGGACCGATGAGAACAAAGAGCTACTTTGAGGATAAGTATTTTATCTTATTTAAGGTGTATAAAGAAAGAGTTGAAAATGAAACAGGTAAAGCACTCAAGTGTCTTAGATCTAATAGAGGAGGTGAGTTTACTTCACATGAATTTAAAAAATTTTGTGAAGTGCATGGAATCAAGAGACAAATGTTAGCACTGAGAATACCAGAGAAAAATGGAATTGCTTGGAGAAGGAATAGATCCATAATTGGTTATGTAAGATTGTTTTTTATACAAAAGAGAGTGGCTCGAACCTTTTGGAAAGAAGCACTAAGTACTATTTTTATACTTTGAATCGGGTACAACTTAAGAAATGTACAAACAAAACACCTTATGAGCTATGGTATGGTCATACTCCTAGTGTCAAATACTTCAAAATACTTGGAATAAAATGTTACATAAAGAAGGATGATCAAGATAGTAAATTTGATTATAAGAGTGATGAAGGAATATTTCTTGGCTATTCTACTAGAAGTAAATCTTATAAATGTTTTGACAAGTGTACTAACAAGATGAATGAAAGTGAAAATGTTAGAATTGATGAGTTTTCTAAGAAAAATGTGGAAGATAGCAAGAAGGAAGTAGAAGACTATGACAGGTTTGCTTATGTTCAACCGGTGGAGCCAAATACAGTAGAATAGGTTACTGAAGTGATGAATGAAGCACAACCAGTGAATGATGATGAAGGTAACCAAAGAATAGGACTGATACTCCCAAGGTATGTGAAACTTAATATACACAAGATCATATTATTAGAGATAAATTATTGGATTGATGACAAGGAGCCAGGTAAGAGAAAGCACTTATTTTCTATTTGAATTAGAACCTAAAACTGTTAAAGATGCTTTGGAAAATGAGGATTATATTAAGGCTATGAAAGAAGAATTAGATCAAATAGAGAATAATAACACTTGGACTTTAGTACCTAGACCTACTAACAAGAATGTTATCAGTACTAAATGGATTTTTAGGAATAAGATGAATGAGAAAGGAGTAGTGATCAGAAACAAAGCAAGGCTAGTTTGCAAAGGGTATGCACAAGAAGGACTAGACTATGGTGAAACTTTTGCACCTATTTCTAGACTTGAAGGTGTGAGGTTAGTTTTATCATATGATTCTTATAAATGATTTAAGGTATATCAAATGGATGTAAACTTTGTGTTTTTGAATGGTGTGTTAGAAGAAGAAAATACATTGAACAACCTGAAGGATTTGTAACTCAAAAAGGTAAAGACATGGTATGTAAATTGTATAAAGCATTGAATGGATTGAAGAAAGCTCCAAGAGAATGGTATGAAAGATTCCATGCATATCTTATTCAGATTAGTTTTACAGGAACTAGTGATAATAACAATGTATATCTAAAATTTGAAAGTTAAGACATAACATTTATTGCTGAAATTTTTGTTGATGACATAATATTTGGTAGAAATGAAGTAATGAGCATGTCATTTTTAGAAGAAATGAGGAAGGAATTTGAAATTTTCTTGATAGGAGAAATCAAAATATTTATTGGAATTCAAGTAAAATAAATAAAGAAATGAATATACATAAGTCGATCAAAATATGTGAAGGAGATTCTAAAATTTTTTGACATGGAAGTGATGACATTAATTTTCCATTAGTATACAAACAACACTTTCGGTAAGCATACATCGAAAGATAGGACTGAACAAACTAAAGATCAGATATTAAGAGATCACCAAAGATGACTAAGTGCAAAGATAACTGACGACACAACTTAGTGTGTAAACCAAAAATGCAATGACAGAAAGGTAAAGAGGAACCCGACATGCAAGATACAGTGCAGACCGACAAGACAGTTAAAGTGCAACTGACAGAGAAAAACCAAAGGATAGTCAAGCATGACTGATAGACAAAAATGAAAGTCATTTGCAGCCTACAAATAGGGGATCTGACTTCCATATCAGATAAAGAAAGTGTATTCTATTTATACGATATTTATTTATTTTAAATCCATTTCTTTTGGGAAAAGATACATTAATGTAAGTGCTTTAATTAGTCTAATTGATTTAAAACACATAGACTAGGAGATCTAGGTATAAGTTGAAAACATGATCTTAGAGTTAACATTGTTTTTTATCAAAACTTGATGAAGTTAATCCATGTATAAATAGATGATGCAATCATTCATTATTAACAATGTGAAGAGAGAGGAGAACATGAATCAATCAAATGAGCACATCTATGGATCAGATTGGGAGTTTCAAGAACAGGAATAGAAAAAAGTGAATTTGGTTATCAAGAACCAAGAACAGAGCATACCGAGAATCAGAGGTATTATTCAATTACAATTAGGTGATAATATTTTTCATGTAAACTAATTTGGATATGTATCAGCAATAGGAGATTACATTTACCAGGTAAATTAGTAATTTTCTATCATTCTAACAAGTGGAGAAAAGTGTAAAAATCCTTTCAAGGAAGATGGATTTAACAGTCCAACAACACATCTCTTAACCAAGTGCACACTCAATAGTGTTTCTATAGATCTTAATATAGTAGAATTTAACAGGTCTCCACTGATACTCTTAACATGGTAGATCATTAGAAGTGATTAAATTGTAAGCCTTAACTGGCCCCTTCCAATTTGCAGATAGTGAAGATTTTGTGGGTGCCATCCCCACTGCAGTTTTTACTTCCTCACAGGAGTTTTCTACGATATCATATCTTGTGTTATGTGTCAAATTACTTTCATGAATGTTTCTATGAATGTTCACATGCATGTTAATGTTATGAATTGATATAACTCACATCAAGATAGCATAAATCAGATTGAATGGATATACAATTGATTACAAAGGTTAACTGATAAAAAAGATACAAAAGTTTTAGATGTACTAATTCACCCTTCCCCTCTCAGTACATACTTCTTGTTAATCCCAACATTTGGTATTAGAGATAAGTCTCTTCTTGGAAATCTTAAAATCTTAAGAGAAAATATCATACAATGGATAAGTACAAACTTGATAAAAATATTGAGAATAAGAAGCTTGAAATTTAGATGTTCTTTGGATAGTATAAAGAAGCTAGAATCAACATAAGACAACTGCTACATGAAAGAAAGAATATGGCATCTTTTTGTAATGAGATAGATTATCAAGAGGAAGAGATACCATATTTCTTTGATTCTTTAGAATAAACTACAAGAAAAGCATCAAATACATCAGAAGAAAGAATCACAAGCCTAACTGAAATCAATCTACATCTGGCTAGACAAGTTAAATCTCTACAAATCGGTCAAGAAACATAGATGGTAAGGATGATTGATGTCATGAATAATATTAGATAGTCTGAACAAGAAAGAAAACTAGCTATTTATGATAGAAGAAAGATCACAAAAAAGATACAAGAAAAAGAGTCTAAAATACAAAGAGTTACAGAGGATCACCATGAGATTACAAATCAGATTATTCTTATGAGTCAAGAAGCAAACAAACTAAATGTTGAACTCATTGAAAGAATAGAAGCTATTGGTGAACTGAGGGATGAGAATGAAAAGTTGAAACATGAAATAAGAATTTAGTAACAACATAATGAAATTATCAAGAAATCTGAAGAAAGCAATAAAAGAATGGATGATTTTCTTGAAGGACAACGAAGAGTCAACAACAATACCGGTCTAGGTTTTACCAAGAATGGAGAATCATCAAATCAAACTGATCCAAAGAATGTTTATACAAATTCAAGACCAAGAAAGCTTACATGCAATCACTGTGGAAAGCAAGGCTAGACATCAAATGTATGCAGAGGAAAAATGAAAGGTATTCCTAAATCTACATCTTCTTTCATAGAATTCTATTATAAATGTAACAAGAAAGGACATAAAGAATATGAATGTAAGTTTGAGATGAAACAACCAAAGAAGGAATCCTACATGGAAAATTACTATCCTACTTGGAAAATGAATGGGCACACAACTCTTGAATGCTGGGAAAAGAAAAGGCAAGCATGGAAGCCTAAAGGTCAACAAACTCCCTATCAACTAAATAGAGTCGATAATTAGTATATATGGGACTACAATACTTGGAAAAACTGTACAACATGTGGAAGATATGGTCACATTGCTGCAAACTATATGAGACAATGGACTAGAAATTCTAGAGGGTGGACTAACCCCAGAATGGCATGCTTACACTATCATAAAGTTGGTCATCTCAAGAAAGACTACAGAGACAAAATGACAGAGACAAGCACATATCCCAATGGAAACACCATTAAATATATCCAAAGGGCTAGAGACAAAATGTGGCGAAAAGATTCAAGCAATGATGAAGCTAGAATGAGAAATGCAAATGGTGAGACCCCATCCAATGGATCTAGTGACATCACCACCCCCACCTAAGTAGAACAAGTAAGTATGGAACTACATTACCCCAAGCTATTACTTTACATCAATTCCATAATATGTTGATATAATGCCAAATTAGCATAAAGAAAGATGCATCATGGTATTACTTGTTAAAATTTGTGCTAACTATGCTTTCGGGCATATATACTGAAACCCTTTGGTATACACTCAAAGTGAAGACTGCCTACACTTATCGAGAAGTGTCAGTTAAAACAAAAGTTGCTAAGTATAAACCGAGCCTCATTGGTAAATAAGCAAATGAACAGGTTGCCAGTGACACCAAAACCTGTCAGTAAAAGCAAAAGGAATATTGACTGCTCCAAAATGTTATGAGTGTCACCAAAGGAAAGTGAATTCTTCACTGAAAAACTCAGTCTTCATACACTGAGGAGTTGGTAATCATTTATGACACACATTTTATGGAAACACCTATAAATAGGGCAACGAAACAACTCATTTGTCATGACACCCAAAGCAGAGCAACCAAGGCAATTTTTGAGTAGAAAGTAACTAAGTTACAGAGTGACCATGACTCGACACAAAGCACTCCAAAGAAGATCAGGAATCATTGCAAGAGTAAACAGTAAGTTTTACAAGACCAACAACTCTGCTTTTATGCATTACACACGAAGCCCTAAAATTGAAAATGGCCTTAACATCAAGAACCGTGAAATCCAAGAATGCTAAGAAAGATGAGTTTACGCCAATCAAGAATTTAGCATGTGAGGAACCTAACTAAAAGATCCATCCTAAGGTTTCCTCACAACCCGATGACACTGGAGCATTTTCACGCATACCAGTTAGGGTTTTACTCGTGGAAGATGTTCGATCTTTCATACACTGCAAGATTGCAGAAATAGGAACATCAGAGGTTGAAGAAGCTTATAAGAAGCTATGTAATGAATATGGAACACTAAAAAAAAACTAAAGCACATTGAAGCAAAAGGGCTCACCAATGCCCTAATGTTCCTGAAGGTTTTCAAAACTGAATGGAATCGGTTAGTGCTAAGCTGAATGCATAACAAAAAGCTATGGATTAATGAACTGAAGGTGACAACCCAAGATGTCATCCATCCGGTCACCGGTTACCCCATAACTGAGAAAGTTAAGGCACTAAAGCATCCACCAAAGGCCGAGATCAAGAAAATGATGGGATCCAAATGGGATGTAGAGGACTAAAAGTTACAACAATAACCGATGATGAGATCAAGTTCGGTGCATGCATTCTAGGCTACAAATTCTTCAAAGAAAGAAGATTGAATAACATAGCATCAGGTGCAGTAGACACAACCTACAAAATTGTGAAGAAGGGAACATGATTTGACTTATCTAAACTACTCCTGAATCAATTGAAAGACAATCTAAAGACTATCAAGAATGCAAAGTCAAACACTTGTAAATTTGGCTCACTAATAATGTGTATTTTCTTTTATTTTCAAGAAACATTACCATTAGTTGGAGATGTTATATGGGACAACACAAAACTAGTCACCATGAAAATCAGGCAGCACATAGCCACACTAGGAGATAACTTTGAGACAATCATGGATCAATACTTCAATGTATTCAAAGACCAAATGCAAAAGAGGTTAATAATCCCTGAGAAACTCATTGAAATGTATAAGGATGAGATATGCTTCATGGTTGATATAGAAAATACATACATTAAGCCTACTTTACTAAGGACAGCATGGTTACAACCATTAGAGTATGAGATAAACATTGATCTTGCAACTAAGGAAATTGATGCCTTGATCAATGAACCATTGGATAAGAAACAACCCAAATTTGGAACATATGAAGAGGCCAAGACAAGAATAAAATATGGCCTAGTTGTTAAGAAAATTGTCAAAAAGAAGGACAAAATGGTGAAGAATCTCAAGAAGATACTGTCAGCAACTGAGGAAGAAGATGAATAGGATGAAGAAGTTGAATAGGAGGAAGAAACCGAAGAACAATTATCTATCGGTAAAGATGAAGGAAAGGATGACTCTGAGGAAAGAGAGTTAGATTAACCACCTCCTCCACCAACTAAAAATCCAAGGACAATAGCTACTTCTAGGACAAGAAGCCAAACATCAAAGGATTCTACTCCTTCACCTTTAAAGAAAGGAAAGGTCAGAACATACAAAAGGAAAGTTTCCACACCAAAGAGAGGGAAAAACAAAAGAGGAAGGAAATTCATAAGAACCTGAGAGGATATAGAAGACACAGAGAAGGATGAAGCTATAGAGGAAGACAGTGTCAAGGTAAAACCTCCTGAATCTATTGATGACATATGAAAATCTATTACAAACTCTGGATATATATTAGATTCAAAGACCAGAATATAGTTGAGGTTAGACCCATAAAATAAAAATAAAGTAGAGGACTCCATCATAGATAAAATGTACAAGTTCAAATATCTACCAATTTAGTTTGAAGGCAGTCATGTACCAAGGGAACTCTTGGATAGAATATACTCTCGTTGGACATTTGCATTGAAGAATGAGAAGGAAATAAGAGAGAGAGAGAGAGAGAGTACTTGTTTCTCTCATGCCACCTAAATCAAAGAAGGTAGAAATAGATGAAATGATGGAGAAGTACAAAAAGAAGTTCTCACCGAAGCTGAGAGCATACAAATTTCTTGAAGGAAAGCTTATAGAGCCTAAACAGGATAGCCAAAAGAAATGGTGCAAGATAATAAATATACCTACTGAGGAGGAAAGCCCTGACAAAGACCTTCAACAACAAGAAGTTGACAAGGCAACTCAAGATGACACATCTATTGAGTTAGATAAAGAAGAAGATGATACAACTGGCAATAAGACTGCAGATGTTGTAGATGAATCATGACCATATACCACAAATAAAAACATTGTGGATACTAATGTAATTGACATTACCGATGACCTAGCAGAGGAAGTGAATAAAGATGAATATTTCACTATTGCAAAGGACAAAACCGATGAGAAGGACACGACATTTGATACTACACAAGTGAATATTCTAGGAAACATGCCAATATTGATACAATCTATCAATATCCTGCAAGAATCAAGAAATTCACCTAAAAAGGACACTCCCAAAGATGCAGGGGAAGAATCAAACAAAGACAACACCGATGGTCAACAAGACATCAAAGATACTCAAGATGTAACTGAAAATGATAAGGTTACTAAAGGAGATAAAGAAAAGGATGAAGATACACAATACAAGAATGCAAAAACAAAGACTGATGAAGCAAAGAACACCGATGAAGGAGACAAACCTAAAGATGGTACTCTTGAGGAAACCAACAAGCCTGCTACTGACGATGTTAAGGTGAATGTGGAGACTTCTATAGACACCTGACAAGCTAAAACTGATGCCAAATAGAAAAAGGATGACAACAATTCACTTCATAAAGCACAACAGAGAAATCTAAGAAATTGGCAATGGTTTTACATTCTAGTGATTCATAGAAGAAGAAGAAGAAGAAATCAAAGAAGAATAAGATGGAAGTCACATTGGATGAACTTATAGAAATACTGAAGTGTGACCCATATACACTTGACTTTCAAGCATTACAAGAATACTGAGAAATATGCCAAAGGAATGCATTACAAGAGAAGTTGAATAAACAACATAGGGACTCCATGGTACTGGAGACAACATGAGACATATTACATCAAATTGTACCCGATGTTGATATTGATCAAAACAAGCCAATACTTGATCAATTAGCCACCCTCACTAATGCAATCACAACTCAGAATATTGATACTAAGAAGGTAATAGAGGAGAGATCCAAGATGAATTACCAACAAAAGCTCATTGAGAACATCAGCCAAGAAGTGGCGGTAAATAAGGTAAATCTATCAGATTTGATCACTAAATTAGATCCAATAATTTTTGAAGCTATAGCCTTAGTTCAAAAAATTGAGCACAATAGAAAAGTTCACTAAAGAAAATAGTGAAAACATTGGAAAGCTAGATACAGATCTAGCAAACAGTGCACAAAGCTTAACCACCAATGGAGACAATGCAGTTAAGCTGAATTATGAAAATATAATTGAAATAAAAGGTTAAAGTAGGAACTGTGGGAGGCAGAAACACACTTTAGGGAAGAAGTAAC
Source organism: Thuja plicata (assembly GCA_018584345.1). Classification (NCBI taxonomy): domain Eukaryota; kingdom Viridiplantae; phylum Streptophyta; class Pinopsida; order Cupressales; family Cupressaceae; genus Thuja; species Thuja plicata. Next base: position 1,017,444 of record MU225677.1, on the reverse strand, counting down.
CGAGCTCCAAGCTCAACTTCTACCGAATCTTACACTACTCCAATATTAGTACATTAGTTAAGAAAGACAACTAATAGCAACTCCCAAGATGTCTGTAGCACACATTATCTACGACATGCACTCAAAGATCACACTCGAGAACATGGCTCTTGAGAACCTCAAAGAAAAATGAGAGAAAGTGATGGAAGAAATGAAGTCTTCACACTCCCACATTTTTGATAAATTATAAGGTAATGACCTTTGCCCTTAATATCAAAAAGGGGAGAAAATGATATGAGTACAAAATACAAAAATAGAAAATGATATGTATTCATCATTCATTCAGATGGGTAAATGGTAGATATGTATATGTATATTCATATGATAAAAATGATATGTATAGGAAAGACATCATATGTACAGATATATTGGCATATACATAGGGGGAGTCATTAAATGACTAAGGATTATATATGTTGTATATACTTAACATTTTGTTAGTATTTTGCACATATCAATTTTTGATACTAATGTCAAAGGGGAAGATTGATGACATTAATTTTCCATTAGTATACAAACAACACTTTTGGTAAGCATACACCGAAAGAGAGGACTGAGAAAACTGAAGATCAGATATTAAGAGATCACCGAAGATGACTAAGTGCAAAGATAACTGATGACACAACTTAGTGTGTAAACCAAAAATGCAATGACAGAAAGATAAAGAGGAACCCGACATGCAAGATACAATGTAGACCGACAAGATAGTTAAAGTGCAACTGACAAAACAAAATAGAAGGATAGTCAAGCATGACCGACAGGCCAAACCGAAAGTCAGTTGCAGCCTGCAAAAAGTGGATCTAACTTTCACGTCAGATAAAGAAAGTGTATTCTATTTATAGGATTTTTTTTTTTTAAATCCATTTCTTTAGGGACAAGATACATAAATGTAAGTTCTTTAATCATTGTAACTGATTTAAAAGACATAGACTAGGAGATCTAGGTATAAGTAGTAAACTTGATCTTAGAGTTAACATTATTTTTATCAAAACTTGATGAAGTCAATCCATCTATAAATAGGTGATGCAATCATTCATTATTAATGATGTGAAGAGAGAGGAGAAAATGAATGAATCAAACAAGCACATCTATGGATTAGATTGAGAGTTTTAAGAACAAGAACATCAAAAGGTGAATTTGGTTATCAAGAACCAAGAATAGAGCATACAGATAATCAGATGTATTATTCAATCACAATTAGGTGATAATGTTTTTCATGTAAACTAAATTGGATCTATATCAGCAATAGGAGATTGCATTTACTAGGTCAATTTGTAATTTTCTATCATTATAACAAGTAGAGAAAAGTGTAAAAATCCTTTCAAGGAAGGTGGATTTGACTGTCCAACAACAAATCTCTTAACAGAGTGCACACTAAATAGTGTTGCTAAATATATTAACAGAGTAGACTTTAACAGGTCTCCACCTATAATATTAATAGGGTAGATCATCAGAAGTGATCAAATTATAAGCCTTAACCAGCCCCTTCCAATCTATAGATAGTGAAGATTTTGTGGGTGTCATCCCCACCACAGTTTTTACTTCCTCACAGGAGTTTTCTGTGATATCATATCTTGTGGTATGTGTCAAATTACTTTCATGAATGTTTCTATGAATGTTCACATGCATGTTAATGTTATGAGTTGATATAACTCACATCAAGATAGTATAAATTAGATTGAATGGATATATAATTGATTACAAATGTTAATTGATAAAAAAAGATACAAAAGTTTTAGAGGTAGTAATTCACCCCTCCCCTCTCAGTACATACTTCCCATTAATCCCAACAGGAAGACCCAAAACCAGTAGGAACACCTATGGTCATAGGATGAAAATTATCTAAGGGAAATGAATCAAAAGAGGTAAATGAAACTCTGTATAGATCAATGATTGGTAAGCTACATTATGTTGTGCATAGTAGACAAGATATTTCACGTGTTGTTGGTATTGTTGAAATTTTTCATCAAACCCAAAGGACTCACATTTGGTTACATTTAAGAGGATCTTCAGATATCTCAAAGGAACTAAAGATTGTGTCTTATGGTATGGTAAGGATGGAAATTTTTATTTTGATGTATTTACTGATACGGATTAGGTAGGAAATTTTGATGATAAGAAAAGTACAAGTGGTGCATATTTCTTTCTTGGTGAAAGCTTAGTCTCCTAAACTAGTAAGAAGCGTAATTGTGTTAGAATACTTCATGGATAACTGAGAGGGGGGGTGAATCAGTTATCCACAACTTTAAATATTTTTTACTTATTAATCCAGATTGATATAAATTAAATGCACATTCAAATAACACATTACACAACACATCAATTTGGTTATGGGGAAACCAAATGGTAAAAACCCCGGAGGGAATTAGCACCCACAAAGAACTATATTGTTTATAGTAATCCCTGTTAAAAGATCTTTCAACACTATTAGGAGTTGTTCATTACAATGTAGTAGTATAGTGACCTGGTTAAGGGCCTGACCCTGTTAGGAGTCTTTTACAATAACCCTATTAGGGGTGGTGGACTCACTGTCCAAGTGGTGAAGGCTACAACCTTCTGGATATTTGATACATATTGTATCAACAAGATGAACTACTGCTTGTGAAACTGCTTGTCTGATCAGTTCCTTTTGTGCACTGATGCTTTAACCTCTTGTAAAGCACTATAACAATCTTATCTATATTCTGAAAGCTTCAACTTCAATATCTATATTATCAACATATGATAAATATAGCTCTGCTACTTTAACACTCTCCTCTGCTTTTCTTATCTCTGGCTTTCGCAACTCTTCTTATCACAAATGACCTTCTATAATAACATACTCCAAGTATGGGATCATGGGACCTATTAGACAACTCTTCATAACATCCTTGTCGGCTCTACTAAGCACGCAAGAATAATTACAACCACGCAAGTACAAACTGAATAGGCGCGTCGCTTCACTAAGTTGGCTTAACCAAATTGACCATAACATTACAATCTTCTTGAAACATGTTTGACACCTTTAGATTAATATCAAAAACTCATAATTAATCATGAATATATACACACATATCCTAATGATAAGCGCAACTCCAGAAACATGTTATATACGTTGGCCTTAAACTATTATACCTCCAGAACTGTAACCGTTAATAACAGAATTACATATCTTTACTGAAACATCATATCTAGGTCTGCGTGTATGAACATAGCATAATAAACACGTCAACAACATGTATCTATCCACGCAAGTCTTCATGTCATCATATGGATAAGTACATACAGAAGTACTGTTGTGTATTATATGTTGTCATCAATGACAAACATACAATCAATCAACTACTCAGAATC
>MU225677.1:935361-1010380 GCA_018584345.1 Thuja plicata | reverse complement strand
ATAAGCTCTAATTTTTTCTTCAGGTAACATTTCAAGACTATTATATTTCTTTTTCCATGTCTTTCTGCGCGCATTCTTTGCTTGGATGTCTCCTTCAAACATATCTTCCAAATACTTCCATATGGTGCAAGCTCGGTCAACTTTCTTGATCTCAGAAAATTCACTGTCAGATAGGGCACTAATAAGGGCTTCTTTGGCAATAGCATTTTCCATAAATACCTCCTTCTATTTGTTTGTAGCATCATCCTTTGCAAGGTCTTTTAAAGATGGAATATCAACTTCTTGTGTAGCAATCTCAAAGATCTCAAAGCCAACACATTGTAGATGTGTAATCATTGTGTTCTTTCAATCTAGATAATTCTCTCCATCGAGCTTAGGACTCTCTTTTCTAAAGTATGCCATCTAATCTACCTTAAGTTGTTAGGATTTCTCTCCAAGGAACTTGGCTCTGATACCAATTGTTAGAATACTTTAGGGATAACTGAGAGGGGGGGTGAATCAGTTATCCGCAACTTTAAATCTTTTGTACTTATTAATCTAGATTGATATAAATTAAATACACATTCAGATAACACATTACACAACACATCAATTTGGTTACAAGGAAACCAAATGGTAAAAACCCCGATGGGAATCAACACCCACAAAGAACTATACTTGTTTATAGTAATCCATGTTAAAAGACATTTCAACCCTGTTAGGAGTCTTTTACAATAACCTTGTTAGGGGTGGTGGACTCACTGTCAAAGTGGTGAAGGCTACAACCTTCTGGATATTTGATACATACTGTATCAACAAGATGAACTGTTGCTTGTGACACTGCTTGTCTAATCAGTTCCTTTTGTGCACCGATGCTTTAACCTCTTGTAAAGCACTATAAAAATCTTATCTATATTTTGAAAGCTTCAACTTCAATATCTATATTATCAACATATGATAAATATAGCTCTACTGCTTTAACACTCTGCTCTGCTTTTCTTATCTTTGGCTTTCGCAACTCTTCTTATCACAAATGACCTTCTATAAGTACATACTCCAAGTATGATATCATGAGACCTGTTAGAAAACTCTTCATAACATCCTTGTCAGCTCTACTAAGTGCACAAGCATAATTACAACCACACAAGTAGAAACTAAATAGGTGCATCGCTTCACTAAGTCAGCTTCACCAAATTGACCATAACATTGCAATCTTCTTGAAACACATTTGGTGCCTTTAGATTAATATCAACAACTCATAATTAATCATGAATATACACACGCATATCCTGATGATAAGCACAACTCCAGAAACATGTTATATGCATCGGCCTTAAATCGTTATACCTCTAGAACTGTAACCGTCAATAATAGAATTACATATCTTTACTGAAACATCATATCTAGGTCTGCATGTATGAACATAGCATAATAAACATGTCAAAAACATGTATTTATCCACACAAGTCTTCATGTCATCATATGGATAAGTACATACAGAAGTAATGTTGTGTATTATATGTTGTCATCAATGACAAACATACAATTAATCAACTGTTCAGAATCAAATCTCCAACAAATTGTATTTCTCAATCTACTGCAGAGGCAGATTATGTTGTTGTTTCTCTTAATTATCAGCAAGTAGTATGGATTATTAAATAAATATGTATCAAAATAAGATATAAAACTAAATGGTTGTAGTAGAATACAATTCCCTTTTTGATTGATTGATTCTACAAAATATAATGACTATATATATTGAATCTAAAGGATGTGAATATGAAAAGACATGACTCATCATATTAAGTTATATGATGAGTCATGGTTGTTCATATTAACATATTTTATAACTTATGATTATTGTTTTATGCACATAGTATCGTGACTGTTCGTATATAACAGTCACGATACATGACTTCCTTTGCATACTTGGCTGATAATCATATTCGACCATTAAGTCAATTCAAATATAATAATTGCATTATTTCATTATATATATATATATATATATATCATGATTGTCTCATCGTTTATTAAACACGAATGAACAATACTTTAAAACTCCCTCTTGAGAGAGTTTTATAGAATTTGTAGAATTTTTCATATCATGATATTTGGCCTAATCCAGGACACTTAAAAGGTGTCAATCATGATGAGTTATTACACAGTAATAATATAAGCATCAAGATGTCCGGCCCTATCCGGGACACAACCTTTTGGGAGTCGATCTTAACAAATTATTACCCATCAAGTAATAACATAAACAATAAGATGTCTGGCCCTATCTAGGACAAACCCTTTCGGGAATTGATCTTGAAGCCTGGTTACTATTTTTAAGATCGTCACCTTGAAATAGTAACCTATGTATACATAGAAGATTGTCATCTTCACAAGTTTGAAATATTTCAATATTTTATTTATTCATGAATAAAAAATGTACATAAAAATTACATTCATATTTTGGTCATACCAATTTTCCTTCTGAAGAAGTCTATATTTACCTTTGCAAGAGGTTTAGTAAAGATATCTGCATTTTGTTCTTCAGTACTGATGTAAATTAGTTTAATGATATTCCTGTCTACCATATCTCTTACATAGTGATATGGGATCTCTATGTGTTTTGACCGATTGTGAAAAAGAAGATTTATAGAGAGCTTGATGCAACTCTGATTATCACAATGAATAATAGTAGGTAATAAAGGTTTATCAAATAGGTCAAAGAGTAATTTTGTTAACCATACTGCTTCTCGAGCTCCCATAGATGTAGCCATGTATTCTGCCTCTGTTGAACTCTGAGAAACTACCAATTGTTTTCAGCTAAACCAAGAAATTACTGCAGAACCTAAATTGAAGCAGACTCTTGTGGGTCTCTTAAAATCTGTGGAGCTTCCTGCCCAATCTGAATCTAAATAACCTTGAATTTGGATTTTAGTCTTGTCATATTTTAGTCCAAGTTCACTTGTTCCTTTTAGATATCTCAAAATGTGTTTAGCTGTCATTAGGTGGATCTACTTTGGTTCACACATGAAGTGACTTAGTACATTTGTGTCATAGCAAATGTGAGGATGTGTGTTCACTAGATACATGAGTTATCCAATTATTTGTCCGTAAAGTGTAGGATCTGTAGGTTCTAAATTTTTTGCTTCAAATTTTAACTTATGAAGGTTTGTCTCCATGGGTGTAGCCAATGGTTTACAATCTATCATACCAAATCTATTCAAAATGTCAGAAGTGTATTTCTTCTAACTTAGGAGAATGTGATCTTTCTTTTGACTAATTTCAAGACATAAGAAATAGTGAATTAGGCCCATATCCTTCATGTCAAACTCAGCTACTAGGTCCTTTTTACATTTATCAATAAGATAGTCTTCTCCTGTAATGAGTAAGTCATCAATGTAGAGAACTAGAATTATCATGTCATCTTTTTCAATTTTGAAATATATGTTAGGGTCTGCAATATTCTTAGAGTACCCTAATTTATTCAAATATTGATCTATTCTTTCATACCATGCTATGGGAGCCTACTTAAGTCCATATAGTGCTTTCTTTAACTTACATACATATTTATCTTTGTCATGTGTGATAAATCCTTCCGGTTGTTCAATGTAAACTTCTTCCTCAATTTCACCATTTATAAATGTAGTCTTAACATCCATCTGATGTACTTTCCATCCTTTAGCAGTTGCAGTGGAAAGTATGGTTCTGATAGATGTGTATCATGCTACAAGAGAAAAAGTTTCCTCATAGTCAATACCTGCCTTCTGCAAAAATTGTCTTGCAACAAACTGAGCTTTGTGTTTATCAATACTTCCATCTGGTGCATATTTGATTTTGAATAGCCATTTTTATGATACAACTGACTTATGTTTAGGTCTAGTAACAATATCCCATACATCATTTTTTAGAATGGACTGATATTCTTCAATCATTTCTTCCCTCTAGGCTTGATCTGATAAGGCTTTCTCAACACTAACAGGTTCAGATTCTGAGAGTTCAGTTAGAAGTGTAGTGTAACATTTTTGGGTTCTAGTTCTTTTTTTCTCTCTAGAAATCTGATCTGGTTCTAAATTGTTCTCTTCAAGCATTTTTCTAGCCCATAATGGTCTCTTTTTATTGTAGATACTTTCATTTTTTTCATTATCTGAGCATGAAAGTTGGAAGTCTAGAGCGTTTCCTCATTACTGATGGGTATTGAATTCATGTTTGAATTGTTATCCTCCCTCTCTTTCTCAATTGAGAGATCTCTATCAAAATCTATAGAAGTTTTATCTTCATTGTCTGTAGATAAGAAGTTTTCTTCAAATTTAACATCTCTGCTTATTTCTACTATTTTCTCACCACGGATATAGATTCAATATCCTTTAGAGTCCTCACTATAGCCTAGGAAAATACATTTCTTTCCAGAAGGTTCTAATTTAGTCCTTTTCTCCTTTGGAATGTGTATATACACAAGACAGCCAAAAACCCTTAAGTGACTTAAATCAGGTTTAACTCATGTGAATACTTCTTCTGGTGTGGTGTTTTCTAGTATAGCATGAGGACATCTATTTTGAATATAAACTGCAGTGTTAGCGACTTCCACCCAACAAGATATGTGGATATTTTGATCATGCATCATTACCTTTGCTGCTTCAATGATGGTCCTATTCTTTCTTTCTGCTACTCCATTATGTTGAGAATTATAAGCTACAATATACTCCCTCTTAATCCCAATAGATTTACAATATTTTTTGAAGTTATCATAAGTGAATTCCCCACCATTATTTGATCTAAGAATTTTAATTTTCTTACTAGTTTGATTTTCTACTAGTGCTTTGAGTTCTTGAAATTTGGCTAGAACCTCACTTGACTCTTTGAGTTTTAAGAAGTATATCCATGTTTTTCTTGAATAGTCATCCACAAAGATTAGATAATATAGGGCACCAGAAAATGAAGGGGTAGACATAGGACCACACACATCAGTATGAATAAGTTCTAGAATTTTTTTAGACTTATGTTCACTTGTGGGAAAGGACCCTTTAATATTCTTTCCTAACGCACATCCCTTACAGATGTTTGAGTGTTCAGATTTTAGGGGAGGTATTCCAGAGGTGATTCTTTGTAATGTTGGAAGAACACTATATCTAATATGAGCTAGTCTTTTGTGCCAAATCTCATTATGATGTTGTACAATATGATTTAGGACTACTTTTTTTTCACTACATAACTTGTACAAACTACCATCTTTGGACCCTATATGAATGGCATTTTTGATATTAGTATTTTTAGTCCAGAGAAGGACTTTGTCTTCATTAAATGTTACTCTATATCCTTGATCATCTAGTCTAGAAATAGAGATTAGATTTCTCTTTATTCCTGGTACATAAAAAACTTCTTTCAACTGTAGGTTTACTCCATCTCTTATCTTTATCAAACAGGTCCCAATTCCTTTTATTGGATAAGTGGAGTTGTCTCCAATAGTTACCTCTTCTGAAGAGTTCTCTGAGAAGGTTTCAAATTGATCCCTATATCCGGTGATGTGTCTGGATGCACCACTATCTATTATCTAGGTACATTTGTTCGAATTCAATTCACTTTCCAAGGCTAAGAAAAAAAGTGAAATTTTTGTTCTTTTCACTTCAGCTAGTGTTGCTTGTATTTTTTGTTTTTCTGGACAATATTTGTGAATATGTCCATATTTGTCACATTTGTAACATTTTACCTTGGAAAGGTCCCTTTTATTGAATTGTTTCCCATTATTTGACTGTTTGAATTTTCTCTTCCTTTTCTGAGGTGTTTTCTTGTTGCTAGATGTGTTAATGTGAAGGGCTTGTATTTCATTTTCATTACTAGATCCCATTCCTCTTGAGATTAGTCTAGATTCCTCTTATGTACAATCATTCTTTAGTTTCTCAAATTTAGGTAATGGGGGTATAGTGCTTATACATTGAATGAAGGTTTCCCATGAGGTGGGTAAACCTTTGAAAGCAATTAGAGTGAGTTCAGTGTCTTCTACTTTATTTCCAATGCAAAGGAGTTGATCTCTTATTTCGAAGATTCTCAAGAAGTATGAAGTGATAGTTTCTCCTTTATTCATTTTCATATTTAGAAGTTGATTTTTTAGAGTTAGAATTCTACTAGCATTATTAATCTCAAATGTGTCTTGAATGATATTAAACATTTCAAATGCACTAGTAATTATTGATATGCTATGAAGAATGGAGTCTTTTACTGAGTCAATTATCAATTTTCTAGCTTTATTGTTCATTCTCTTCCATGTGGTCTTCTCTATCTCATCATCGGGTATTTTAATATCTTTTTCTATGTACTCCTCTAATTCGAGTTCCATAAAAAGAGAAGTAAGTCAGGTTCTCCAAGATATAAAATTTGAAGGACCTTCTAAGCTATCTTCCATTCTCATGCAATGAGTCATCTCTAAAGAATTATGCTCAAGAATTACGTAATTTAAAAATATGCTCAACTATAGATTTTCTAAGGTTTATATTTTCTCCTTTTAATAACATTGCTACTCTGATACCATGTTAAATAAATATGGATCAAAATAAGATATAAAACTGAATGGTTGTAGTAGAACACAATTTCCTTTTTGATTGATTGATTCTACAAAATATAATGACTATTTGTATTGAATCTAAAGGATGTGAATATGAAAAGACATGACTCATCATATTAAGTTATATGACGAGTCATGGCTGTTCATATTAACATATTGTATAACTTATGATTATTGTTTTATGCACATAGTAAATCGTATATCACAAGGTATATCAAATGGCACGTTTAATATAATCAGACAGTCATGATACTATTGTGACTATCATATACTAACAGTCTGATAGTATCGTCACTGTTCATATATAACAATCACGATACATGACTTCCTTTGCATACTTGGCCGATAATCATATTCGACCATTAAGTCGATTCAATAACATTTTCATTATTTCATTATATATATATATATATATCATGATTATCTGGTCATTTATTAAACACGAACGAACAATACTTTAACATGGATAAAATAGATTCTTGAGGGAATTCATGAGAAGGTCACACAACCAATTTCTATCTATTGTGATAACACAAGTGCAATAAATATATTTAATAATCTAGTAATACACTCGAAGACAAAACACATTGCACTAAAATATCATTTTCTAAGAGAGAGGGTACAAGAGAAGAAGACAAAACACATTGCACTAAAATATCATTTTCTAAGAGAGAGGGTACAAGAGAAGGAGGTAACACTTGAATATTTGTCTACTAAAGAACAAGTTACTGTATTCATGAATCCTCTACCAAAGGATACCTTTGAATATCTCAGAGGTATATTACAGGTTATTCCCATATCTAAAGTTAATTAGAGGATGATGTTGATTGCATGAGCTCATGTGTGTTTATCATAAAATTGTATGTATGAATTGATGTAGTGGTGGAAAACTCCATGGGGGAGAAGTATTAAGTATGATGTTGTAATGAAGTGATAAGGAAGGATCATGCAAGATTCAGTAAAGTGTACTCCGAGAAGAAGGAAGGATTTGACAAGTTTGGCATTGTTGTCAAAGGGGGAGAATATGTATTTCCTACAAGGGGAGAATATGTATACAAGAAAGTGACGATCATAAAAGATGAAGATGTATGGGGGATTATATAAAGTTGATGAATCAATATGAAAGAGGGAGAAGATGTATAATCAGAGGTAAACACATAAGTGGAAACGTTTCAAAGAAGTTAGTGATATCTAAGGATTGATATATCAACAAGATGAGGAGATAAGAGTGTTGTCATCAGGATGACATTATGTGAGAGACATAGTGTTGCCATAAATTTAAAAGGGTGATATTGTTAGCATAACTAATGTAGTGATGCTAAGTGTTACATTGATGAATATTGGTACATATTTGATGAGAGGTGAATCAATTATTTGGTTGTCATTGATGTCAACTAATTGACTTAGTGTTTTCAGTATATTGCCTAATATTGTGTATATGGATCATGAGTTGTAGTATGTTTCTTAAGTTTCTATTCTTATGGAAGGTTATGTCATGTGTGGTGATGTTAATTTTTTTTATCATGAATCTTTATATGGAGAATTGAGTTGGTTATGTTTGATTGGACTCAAACTAGGTAATTGCTAAATCAGCCAATGATTGATAGTAAGTTATTTTATTGTTATCTCAAATTGGTATAGTATTTGATGGAGCGGTCATAGGATATGATTGTAAACAATGTCCATATAATATGTTTTCAATCCTGACTCATAATGTTAACTGGTGCTACTATTTTAATTGACTGGAAGCGGTGTTAGCAGAATGAATAGGTAAACAAGATAGAGTTCTTGAACATGCTATGAAGATTTGACGATCGGTAAAGGAATTCGATGTGGCAATAGGATCGGTGATGATTTTTATAATGTGGTAAGTTATTTTCATGATCTGTGGGATTTACTTGATATCACATTGATCAAGGTATACATTTGAGGTGGATTCTTCAAGAAGTTTCTTTTGGTCAAATGAGATTTTGAAATGGCTCAACTACCAAGGTAAAATCCATGAGTAAGTTGATGCGGTCATTAAATTTTTTTTTATCAATTTCTAGATACATTGTATCTTACCTGAGATGATCTAGATCATTCATATATCATATCTATGGTTTGTTGTAAGTCGATGGAAGTAAATCTATATATTGGAAAGTTGAAGATGAAGTTATTTGTTTATTGCAAATTGTAGAAGGATTTGGTGATAGAGAAAGTGAAGGAGTCAAGTTGAATCAAGCCAAGGAAGAGTATGTATTATGATTATGTATTTCAGAGCTTAATAGGATTTGATTATCTAGAGGTAATGGAGTTTACATACATAATTTTATATGTTTCTTTCTAATCATTGTAACAGTGAAATCCCTTCGCTGGGTGGATCCTAACATATCTTTATTGCAAATTGTCTAACAAGGTGACACATTAGCTTGTGTTTTAAGTCCTCTAACAAGGCTACTTCTAATAGGGAAAATATCATAACAGATCTTAGCCAAATCCCTTAACCGGGTAACACCTAGAAGTTTTTTGTAAACATTTAATAGGGTAAGCTCCTAACAGGGTGTATTCCAGAAGAGAACACATTTTATGGGTATCATATCAAACCGTGGTTTTTTCCCAGTTGGGTTTATATGAGATAAATATGGTATTTACATTGTGTGGTTGATTACTCTAGGATGTATGCATTGAAATTTTTACTTATGTTATATGATATTAAATGTTTTGGTGCATAGAGTTTAAAGAAGTTGAATTAGGTGAATTTTTTGATTATTGATTCACCTATCCCTTCTCAGTAATCAGACTTGTATTAATAGGCAGAAATCCATTACATAATTTATTAGATACAATATCCTAAAATACATCCAACAAATCTACAACTTCCACAGGTAGATCTTCTACTTCCTCTTTATCAACTTTTGGAATTAAAAAAAATAGATATTCTCATTCTTCATGCCTTCTATAAAATTCCTTTCATCAACTAAAAATATTTTTTCATTACTACATAACTTTACCTTCATTTCCTTCAATAGATTTAGCTTGTGTCAGGCTCCATCCTTTGTGAAAGAATAGGTTTTTGTATGCCCGTCATGTACTACATGATGATCAAATTATAATGGTCTCCCTAACAATAAATGATAAGAATACATAGGCATAATATCATATAATACCTCATCATGATATTCCCAATTTTGAACTTTACCATACATTGTTCATTGACAAAATCCTTGTGATATTTCTACAACCAAGAAATCTAGTAGGGATTCAAATAATGTTTTCTCTCTAACTTTGATTTATCAACCATTTCCTCTCAAACAATTTTATCAATACGACCACTATCAACAATGACATTTCATACTTACAATTACACTTACACCTTGTGCGAAACAAATTCCTCCTTTGTTCATGTTCCTTCTCATCATTTATAAAGCTCTTCTGGTAACAAGGACCTATCCTCTTTTAGAATCTTCATAATGTGATGACTTGGCATATTCATCTGTATGCGCAACTCATGCATTGATTTCTAGTCTTTTATTTGTTCTCCCTTGATGTTTGGGACACTCATAAGATCTATGTCCTTCCTTTACACAATGAAAATAGCTCCCACAAAAATCTCCTCTTCTTGATCCTTTTCCCTCTTCCTCTTCCTCTCTAATCTCTATTATTTTGATCATAAGGGTGATAGAAATTAATTCCCCTTTGATTCTAATTGCTACTAGAGTCACCATTCTTCTTATGATCTTCATTTCAACATTCATAAGACTGTCCACTAGGCTTTCCACCACAACCTCTTCCAATTTGTCTGTTCTCAAACTTCATGTTCATTTTTTCTTCTACCTTCAAAGAAAATTGATATAATTTTTCAATTGTAGAGATTATTATAATTATCAACTCTTATTGAATACTCAGCCTCAACCCATTTATGTAATGGGAAACCTTCTCCTTGTTGTCTTCAAAATGACCCATTCTAATAAGGACTCGATAGAACTCTTCTATATATTCCTAGAGAGATTTTCCTTCCTACTCCAACCCTTGCATTTTCTTTAGAAAATTAATATCATAGTCAACAAGAATGAATTGCCTCTTTAATTTTTCCACCCTTCAATCCTATCTTTTTATCATCTCCTTTCCTTTTATATTCCTCTCCAACTGGATCTTTTTCCACCAAATTTTAGCATGACCTTTTAAGTTTTCCTTTGCGAATATAATCTTCTCAGGATCTTATATTTCCTCATACTCAAAGTACTCTTCCATATCATTGATCCAATCAATCAACTATTTTGGATTAAGATTTCTAGAAAATGTAGAAAATTCAATCTTTGCTCTCTTTCCAATCTTGGAAATGGCCCTCAAAACACTAGCTTTATCAAGATCCCTAATAATTTCTTTCTCTTCTTCAAACTACCCTTCTTATTTAGATTCATCCTCACTTTCATCTCTCTCCCTAATATTAGCTCCTCTATGCAACTCCTCTTACAACGCTTGCCACTAATAAACTTTTTCCCATTTTTTGACAAGAATAGGTCGATTGTTCAATTGGAAAATGTAGATCAATCGACCAAATGTGTCGTGGAAGTTTTTTTGTCAAAACTTTCCATGACTGGCCTAGTAGTCGTAAAACTGATGACTAAAAGGTCAAAAAAAGGCTTTTTGAAAGATGTTGTGATGTGCCTTTCATCTCTAAGCCCTTTATATAGTTCTTCATTTGTATGACCTTACTTACAGTCAGAAACAATGAGGATTCTATATGAATGATGAACTAATTGATGAACTTTTGTCAATATATTCATCATTATTATAGAATCCTCATCGTTTCTGACTATTAGGAAGGTCGTCAACAAAGAATATATCAATGATAGTTCATTGATCAGTTCTTTTTTCATATAGAATCCTCATCATTTATGACTGCTAGTAAGGTCATAAAAATGATGAATTGTTTTATTTAAAAAAATTAAATTAAATTTTCACAATGGCAGAGCAATTAATGTTTTATACCATATTCTCTATTGCAAATAGATATCTAAGGGATACAATCTATAGTAGTAACAAATATTCATCCTCCACATATAGGATACGGGGTGTGAAGGATATCTACCACCAATTCAACATATCAAATACTTGAAGACTTGAAGCAATATAGCAACATCTTATTCTTTATTTTGGGTGATCAAGGCATTGTTCTACTAAATTAACAAGAGACGCAAGGGTCAAAGTTCCTGCCTATAGTAGAATACTTTAAGGGGCTAGATATGGTTACAATTGTAAATGGATGCTTATGAATGGACTAGATGTTTAGAATAATTATTTGTTGAAATCAATATAGTGAACATATGAGTGATGCAATAGATGTAAAAAGTGTAAAGTACATTAGAATGAAAGTATTGTAAAAACAAAGAAAACATGATATTATGTGGAAATTACATGTAGATTATTAATCATCATTCAATAATATGGAGAGAGAACAAGTAAAATGATGCAAAGAAGCATCTATAATTGTTGAGGCAAGCCTTAACAACTTATTTCAGAAGGTTAACATTTTGAACATAATTAATGTAAATTTGTATCACATGAGACAAAGAATATACGTTGTCCCAATTTCATTAGTTAGAAAATTATATTTTATTTGTAAAATTCTTAGTGTCTGGAACAAAAAATATATAATTATAGAAATGTAATTTTGGAAGAACGTGATATCTAATATTTACTAATTTTTCCAAGTGAATAAGAAAGACAAGGAAAACATCAATATAAATGCCATTACTTTGGTCAAAACTACTTTGCATGGTTTGAAGCTATTATGCTTATTTTTAAATATTTACTTGGTGAGAAGATTGTTTCTATATTGTTTACATCTTAAATAGATTCTCTCCATTGTTTTGATTTAATAAATTCAAAAACCTGATTGTAATGTTGATGATGATGCTTACCCCAATATGAATAGTGATAGCAAATACGTATATCTGAGCCAAGAATGACATGTCAAGAACATTTCAAACCATGAGATAAAATATTTACTTGGATAATTATGGAAAAGAAAATTGATTCTTATAGTTTTCTGAGAAAGACTATACTTACTGTATAATTCTTCATTCTTTGGAAAATAGCTCAACTTGTTAGAACAACACTGATGATTACACTGAGACCGGGCTCTGTGAGAACAATATCAGAAGCACTCCTTGCAACATCTGTTGCATTAGCCATAGCTATTCCTATGTCTACCTTATTGAGAGCTAGAGCATCATTAATTCCATCCCCAGTCATTCCACATATGTGCTTTCTATCTTGAATCTACCTTACTATTTCATACTTGTATCCTTTCAAAATTTAAGCTTTTTTAGTTGTTTTTGGACCATTGATTTCTGACCAAAATTTTATCCTTGCCTTGTTTTGATGACAACCAATAGAAATGTAAATACATAGTATTATTTAAATTCCTTAATAGAAAATATGTAGACATCATAACATATTTTGATCAATCAATTTTCTAATAAAAATAGACGTTGTGTTCTATACAAAAAAGAGTTAATGATTAATCAATTGCATATTAGTCAAGATTTGTGAAGGTGGGAACCACATGTGTGCAATGCACATTACCATAAACTTGTTTACGTGGCTTCAGTGTATCATCAGATGTGCCACATTTGCTTCCTTTTCTTGTACATTTTTGCATGGTAAATGGAAATTGTAAATAATTGAGACATGTGGACTATTTTCTTCATATGAAGGACATGTAGCATACATGCATGAATTATATCAGTAGGAGAGAAATAAGATGTTGAATCCATGCTACAGTGCAATTTCTTAGGTCCTGCCATTTTGTAAAAACTTTACATTCGCTAAAATCCTTCGTTTGGAAATAATTGTTATTCTGTTTCATATATTTGCAACTTCTATGTTGAATCCCCTTCTGTAATAAGTTGTCAAAGGAGGGAAGAAGCGACTTCTATGTTGAATCCCCTATTCTGTAGAAGACAAAGAAAATTAGAAAAGCTGAAGAAAATGAGATCAAGAATGATGAGGAGGTTGAGAAGAACATTCTTGCGGAAGCTTCCAGAATTGGGAAACAAAAGGTAGGAAAGGGGAATTTTTATTTGTAGGTATCAAAAATTTGATTTAGGTGTTCTCTACAAGCTTGCATCAAGATTAAGGCAAAACAAATTCTAACATAATTTGGTAAGTATAGCAGCAATAAACTATTTAAATTTCAGGAACATGCTTGTAAGATTTTTCCTAATTTAGCTGTCTTACCATAATTAAGCTTTGTATTTTTGAGTTTTACATAGGATTACCATGAAGGTAACCCTTCTGATCAGAATAATAGGAAGGGAAAACAAACTATGAATAATCAAAAAATGAGTTCTCTATAGGAAGGGAAAACAAACTATGAATAATCAAAAAATGAGTGCTCATTTACCATTGCAGCTGGTCATGTGAAACGTAGGATAAAACTATCTCTTGGGACCTACTAGCCAAATATGACTGAAGCATAAAAAAAAACGCGATCACCTGGACATTTCCAAGGGTTTTTTGAAGGGAGAAGGGACTCTTGGCATATGTTCTCAATGGAATACAACAACCACCATGCAACTCCCAGGTTGACAGTTCCAGCGACTATTGTGCCAATAAAATACATTTTAACAAACAAGCATGTTAGGATGCTATCATTACTAAAATCCATGCTCTAAAACTACTTGTTTGTCACTTTCAGAGATTAAGTGGTCTTGGTGAATACTTCACTTATAAAGTAAGAGAACTTAAAATTTATTTGATGGTAACAATATTTAATCCGATTGATGATTTTTGACTCCATCCATAATGGATAGGTCAAGAAAATTGGCTAAGTGGCATAGGAATATAGAAGTTTCATAGGTAGTCGACAATGACTTACTTCACTCCAATAATGGATGATGGCTTACTTCACTCCAAAAATAGAGGATTTCACTTTTATGATAAATGTTTGAAATTTTTTTATAAGGTCAAGCATAAGCCTTATCTTTTAAAAAGCATGCCACAGTATAATATGAAGTTATCAGAGATTTTTGAATTAGATTCTGTGAAAGTTTTTGATATTTTCATTTCAGATCATAATGATGAGATACCCAAAAAGAGAATCTACTATTAAAAATTAAAACCAAAATATGTGGTTTTGTTAATTTGAGAAGTGACTGATTCATTCGATCTACTATTTGGTGAACATGAAATATTTCCTAGCTATAAAGGAGAGGGTATTATAGAATGTACCTGCACAAGAAACATGGAGCAAGGTGGGATTTTCATATAATTCCCCAGCTTGAAGTCTGACAAGAATGAAACTACCTGAATCATACTCATGTACCCATAAACCTTAAAGCAAATGTTGGCAATGGGCTTTCTAGGAAGGTGTATCCCATTATGTACTCTGTAATGATGTTCAGCCTTGGTGTTTGGACAATAACTAAAATTAGAATCTTCCATGAATTGATAGAATAAATTAGCAACCATAATAATTTTTCATCAATATGTTTCAGTTTTTACCTGATTAGTGGTGACAGTTATAACATTGATGGGTAAAGTGAAAAGGGATGCTAAAGCACAAGCTAGGATTAAACCCCACCATGGAAGCCACACATGTTCCTTGTAAAACTCACATAGTGCAAATGAAATAGCCAAAGTAGCAGCAAGGAGAGTATAGAACCACAATTGTGGGATGTCTTCATACTTGCGGATCAATTTAGTATGGATATCAGGTGGATTGCTTCTAGATTTTGTTTCCCATTGCCATATTTCCCTGAACAGAGGAAATTACAACATAATAATCATTTCTGTATCAAAAATCAAAAGCAAAATATAGGGTACCCTGAAGAAAAAACCATTAAACCCTCTTATTGTAAACCTACCTTACATAGAAAAGAGAAACATGGGTAATTGTGGAAGCTATGGTTGCAAAACAAAATCCATAGCTTAAAGAAAAAAAATAGGCTCAAATGTATCTGGCCACTTTCTTCGTAGGCTGTCTGATCCAACTCAAATTGGTTGTTCACAATAGCTGTAATATTGTACCCAGGATACACAAACCCTATTGGCTCTTGGCAATCTATCATTGGGAACCACATGCTAATATGTGCAATTTGTGTTGAACACAGATAACAAGAAGATGGACAGTTGTTTTATTTATTAACCTTCAATGAGATAAATGACATTCTACATTTTGTATTAAATGTGGTATAAAGTGACAGTGATATATTTTTTCCTAATTTAAGTGGTAGAATATTATTTTTATCATTGCTATTTTCTCTGAGGGCCAATAAAATTATAAATAAATAGTATTATTCAACTCTCTTAAATATATTAAAACTATCAAACTATATAATATACAAACAAATTCAAAAATACTAAAATTTGATTGAACCAATAATAAATATGTTTGCATCAAACGATTACAATAGCTACATGCCTATGGCATGAACTAATAACACTCACAGGTTAGAGTTTGAACTTAGGAAAATGATCTACTCTTTATATACTCCCTTTGAATACATTATCACTTGGATGTGATATGTAGAAACAATATTGATTTTGAATCAATGAACTTACAAGCTATATCTTTTCCCCTATCTTCATTCTTAAAATATTTTCCATCATAACAAGAGTCTTGTGGTGACATATTAGGAAACAATAAATTTCAATAATTTTCATGTGCATTTGACTACAAGCAACATGGTCATGGTGTCACGAGCATAGGGTGACCTTTGAGCATATAAATCATGTGAACTACTTATAAATAATAACTATCATTAATTATTATTATTACTACATGTTTTTTACTTCTAAGATGTTTTTGTCTGAAGGTCTAATTGAAGAAGCTCATTGACTTTAGGAGCATAATCTGTCTTGATGAAAAGATGCCAAACTCATTGGCATGGATTGAATTGGAAACAAATATTAGAACATGTTGAATCAAGTAAAGTAGAATTACAATGGTGAATTCATCATGAGTACACAACAATTTGACTAGAATAATAATGGTAGTTGATCTTATGATTGCTGACTATGTAGCATAGGTAGCAAAGGTAGTCTCTAAATGCTACTGTTTTAAGATCTCTTTGATTGGGCATGTTACTATATTGAACTAAAATTATTTTGGTTTTTAGATTGTTGCATTTGGTTGACCATAGGCAAGGAAATTGTGTTTTGAACCAGAACACTTGTACAATATTTGAGTTGAGTCGGGTTCCATGAGTGAGTTCCAAGACACTTGTAGAATCCTTGAATTGAGTTGGGTTCCTTAAGGGGATATTAGACTAGGGCTCTGCATCAGTTTAGCTCGAGATTCACTTGGTTTTGAGAATATTTTAATATTCTCTACTTAACAAGGCCAACCATATTAAGGTGGAAGCTCATTTGGTCCGACCCCCCTAACATCACTCTAAATTCCTCATTAACATCTAACATTCATTCATTCATTTATGAAATATAACATTCAATCATTATAATCACATAACATTCAATAACACCTAAAATTAATTAACAATAGGAGATTTATCAATAATTCATCAACATTTAGTAGCACAAAATTACATTCATTAAGACAACATAAATATATTATCAAAAAAGGTTTATTACAATATTTTCTTTTTAATTGGTTGATTATTTGGTTGTTGCATGAAATGGCTAAGCAGAGCATCAAGATCTTCATCATCCCCATCTTCTTGTGAACCCAATAAATGCCTCCTCCTCTATGATGTACGAGGACACTGGTGCGCCAAAGGGGGGTCCGCTACAATAAAAACTAAATGGGTTAGATGGAAACCATTTTATATTAGTGTTATAAGTATTTCATTAATTAAAAGAAGATAACAACCGATCAAAAAAATTTAAAATAACAAAACATAGATTTTCTTTACCTAACAATGCCACATCATCTCGAATATGGTGAACACTCAGATCATCCTCCACTCGTTCACCATGACATTCTGCATGCTCTAAAATGTACACAAGAAAGGTTACAGCAATTTCAATTTAAAATGTTAACTTGTATTAAAAATTACACAATTAATGTTCAATATCAAATGAATGCCTCCATCACTGCGATGCACATCAGGGTCTTTGTCATGTGGAGAATCTGTGCTAGGATTAAAAGGTTGCATTACAATGTCATGTGCTAAAGGGGTTAAATAAACATCAAATAGATTATCACTCAAGTATTCAATTTGAAATAATTTTCATTTGGCCTACTTACCTGTGTGTGAACCGATGCAACAAACTGTTGGCTTTGGTGTATGCATTCAGCCACGACTTTATAGCATTCCTTTAAACCAATCTTTTTGTCTTCTTCTATTGGTGCTACACTAAAATCCGAGCCTTGCATTTTTTGCTTAATATTGTCAATTCTTTAGGTATTGTTTGATTAAAAAAAATTGTTTGCAATTTATAAAAAAATGATTCCAAATTTCATTTACTTCTACTTACAATTCTTTCTTGAAGCTTCAGAAAACCACTAGAGCCAAGTTTGTGTTGGCCAATATTTTCTATTCTGGCCTTTGTAGCCTTCGATGTGTCCTGTAGTCTATGAAAAGTTTGAAATATATTAGATTAGATAAATATAAAGATCACTAATTAGTGCATAATTATGTTCTACTAGTTAATACTATCACATACCTTCTATTATCGTTTACTGGTGCAATTCCTATTTTGCTTTGCGCTTTCTCCTTTGCATCCAAAATGAATTCCTTCCACACCTTCTCTAGAATCACAGGAGGACACTCATACTTTGGGTTTCTCACTAGATTCCTTCTGTAGGCATCCCTTATAGTCTCTAGATGTTTGCAAGCTCTCTGAAGAACATTGTCACTATCAAAAATGTTGATTCCAAAGAGCTCCTCTAAAGATTTTATGAGCTGATTTTTAAATTTTTTATCCTGTAAATTCCACCTTTTAAGAAAAAAAGATTTGTTACCTAAAAAAATTAAGTGAAGTTGCGAACCTTTAATATAGTACAATAAATAGATGAAAGGAAAAATATTCCAGCAATTATATGAAATCAAGGCAGTGGGATAGGGTTAGTTAACATATGATGTCCCACCTTGTACGTATAGTGGGCCCGAATAGCGACAATGTCATCTCATGAAGCTTATCATAAAAAACATCATTCCCTGCAAACACATCATGGGATCATCAATCCAAAATGAGTTATGAATAAGTAAATTAAAATTAGAATATAAATAATAATAATTTTAAGGGAATCATATCTTTATTGTTTAACAACAATGACATCTGCGATTTTCCTGTACTAGCAACATGGGTAGATCCAGGAAATGCCGTTGAATTATCACCAATATTGGTATCTATATCCTAGGGAGGTGTATCTTGTACTGCACAAAATTATTCCACTATGAAATGCATCCAAGATTAAAGTACAAATCAAACCATAACTAACACATAATCAAATATAGAAAAACAAGGAACTACCAGGTATAGACCCTGCAAACGTGGATGCTTGCATGCTCCTTGTTGCCAACATTGTAGTTGGCAATGACATCCTCATAGGAGGAGGCATCTGGAGTACAACATGACCTAAATGTACAGTTTGAAGTGAGGAGTCAAGATATATATGTCAGTTTGAATAAAAAAACTAGTAAATCCAATGAAAAAAGTAGATTTCTAATCAATAGGACCAATGAAGTTTGTAACCTGTTAACTTAAGGATTATTTTACCTATGGGAGTTGTACTAGTACTGGCCTCACCGCGATGTCCATGAGGAGTTGCTTGAGAATCCAAAAAATCCTGTAAGAACACATGCATATTTTAGTTCATGACATAAAAGAGTATAAAATATAAAACTTTATTGAACTTTTGTTATAACTAAATATTCATTACTACTTTTTTCCAAATTACGTGATTTCCACACCAATAGAGCTTTCCTCACCATCAATTCCTCTTGGATCTGGATCAAGAAAAATGACAAGAATTTCATCACTGATTTTTTGTAATTACTTCTTGACCGCATACATGGGGTTAGGTATATCTGGGATGGCATCACCAATATCTGACACTATGGGTGTTGTTGTTGCAGGTGCTTTTCCCTTTCCCTGAACATCAATTTGTGATAGGAATATCAGTAAAACTATGAGAATCACTCCAAAACACTAAAGAAAAGAACATAATAATATAACATTTTTCTTCTATATTATTTGTACAATTACAATAAGGTTTACCTTTGCTGAAGAATGGGTGAGAGTAAAATCCTTGCCTTCGTCATCACCTGGTGCATCCATGTCATCTTGTGACAAAGATTAAATATAAAAAATTCAACGAAATGAAAGAAATAGACTTAACAAAAAAAACTTATTAATAAAATGGTATATTGGAGTCATAAATTGGAGGTTAGTTTAAATGGTTTACAGTACTTGCCACCCCCATGATAGTATCATTTTTTAATCTATGCAATTCAACTGGTAATCTATCAGTAGTTCTTTCCCTACACTAATTTATTTTATCACACATACAAAAATAGGATTTCCCTCACGTGCCTCAAATATGCAATTGGGACTCTTTTTAGTTGACCTAGGTCACGTACTATTTATAAAACCTGTAATATTCCCTATTTATTTTGGCCTTCCGTCAATGTACATAGAAAATCCTTTACTTTGATCCTTTTCTTTCTATTGTATATAATTCATTGACAATGCATATCTACACATACTTTTTTTATATCAAACAATCCGCATCGAATTATTGAAATTGTAACAAGGTTTGACAAACTCCAAAATTCAACAACTTTGTTGTAACATACCTTTATTCCATCCATGGAAAATAGGCCCAAACCATGTAATGATGATGGAGCTATATGATATATCCTCTCATTAACACAAAAATCAGTGTTAATTGGAGGTAGCTCCTTGGGTATCCATTCTTTCAAAAGATGTGTGTACCTCAAGGGCACCTCAATGTGATCTATGGTCTCATCATCATAAGAACATGACCCCCCTTTAGCAAGGAAAAATTTCACATGTTTATTGAATTTTCTTCTAATATTTTGACCTCTGGTTGATTTCCCTATTTTAGGCCTACTACATGTCTCAATTTCATCTTCTATTCCCACATTTCCCTGACTCAAGGAAGAAAGACTTGAAAAGTACATATTAGGTGGTTCCTGTAGTCCATCAAATGGCAGATATAGTTGGTAAGGAGCGAGATATTTTTCTAAATGAGGGTAATGTTGATATAATCTATAGGGTGTATTGACCTATACCTTCTGATCCATGTCACTATGCATGATCCTCATAAAAGGCATTAAATTTTCTACATATGTGAACCATTTATCTTAAGTTAGCCAAACATTACGTGATACCTATGCTAAAAATTACATAAAAGACAACATGAACAATATGCATTCATCATAATCATTGTATATTTTTTAATTCCTTACCTTTACTTTATGTGTGCTATGTAGGATTGTCAACAAAATGGGTGACGACATCTGTAGTCAATTGCCTATTTCCATAAAGGGTTACAATCACACAAAATATATGCATGTAATCAGCACCAATAATTGAGCATCATAAGAAATACATTGGTAATTTGTTAAACAATAAATACATTAAATATACGAGTAATAACTGAAACACATGTATCATAAATCAGATATGTTGTAATCATTAGAAATGAACACATTAATTTAATTGTACCATGGCATTAGAGTTTAATACATAATAAGTAATTATGAAAACATATAAGTCAAATAAATTTGTATGACTAGATCAATATTACCGTCATCATCATGACCATCATTGTCATCATCATCATCATCATCATCATCATCATCATCATCATCATCATCATCATCATCATCATCATCATCATCATCATCATCACCATCACCATCACCATCACCATCACCATCATCACCATCACCATCACCATCATCATCATCACCATCACCACCACCATCATCTTCTTCTTTTTCCTCGTCATCATCATCTTCTTCTTCTTCTTCATCATCTTCGGTTTCTTCTTCTTCTATCATGTTATAATTTACTGGCCTTCCTCTTGGATCATGTCTAACAACAAATGACTAACCCAATTTTTGTGGAACCTCTATGTAAAACACTTTCTCACATTGGCTTGGAAGAACATAGGGCTCATCTCCAACTCGCTCAAATGACCTTGTATTAATCATTGTAAATCTATTATCATGTTGAATAATAGTTCTATCAGGATCATTTTGATTCAGTCGTAGCCTGTACCATTTGATGAGAAATATAGCTAATTTGAAGGATTCAAAGTTGCACCAAGTATATCATCCAAAATGCTATAGTATCAATTTTGAGATTCTTGAGGATGCATGTCATTTCTAGATGAAATATTAGTGACCTCAAAGACTGCAGTTATCCTAGAATCACAAGTTTTCTTCGTGTCATCTAAATTTTTTATACGAAATTTGTGGCCATGATAGTACATAGCTTTGTGGTGCTTGACCTGAAATTTTTCAAGCATGTGAAAATTATTTGCATCATGAGTTGATATGAAACATATGGGTTATGATTAACAAATTTATACGTGCATGTCTACCTCTTAAACTATTTGCTAGATCAATTACTATTGGCGTAACATTGGAATCTGCATTACGATGAACTTCTTTAACCAATGAAGCAACACCTTCCCATGTTAATGAGTAACCATTTTGTTGACATAGTTCAATTCATACTGTCATCCAATCAATATTGTTCACAATATACAAATGTAGTGCATCCCACTCTCGACCAACTGTATAAAAAAAAGACCACCTACAAACAACTTCAATTAAAGATTTATAAGAATTAATTAACTAAAATAACATCTTCTAATTACCTCCCACTTTCCTTAATCTACCTTTTCCCATCAAGTGCTCCCCTTTTAATTTTTTAATGGAGTTGGGGTCCCAAATGCGATCTACATGCATCTTTGCTGCAAACTTAGGAAGATATTCACTAATGTACACCATGGTCTGGTATACCATATATCCGTCCACCATAGAACCCTCAGGATGTGCTCTTTGTCAAACCAAACCCTTAAAAAAATTTAGGTGTCTCTCAACCATCCACATTGACCTAGTTTGTACAAGTCCACACAATTCAATCTCCTCAACTTGATGTATGAGGTAGTGTTCTTGTGCATTGAAAAAAGTAGAAGGTAAACACTTGCATTTCACACATAAGATGAGGAATTTTTCTCTTCCACTATTTTATATCTTCTTTATTGATTTCTTTCGATGACAACCACCTAGATGTGATTCAAAATGCAAAAATATATAAATGATACTTTACAAACAATATACAATAAATTACTAAAAAAGTAAAACAAGTCACAGGTATAATATCTCTACAACAAATCTAACAAATAATGCTTCTAACCTCATGTATTTTCCAAGATCATTTATAACTTATTTGACACTGTTGTCGAAGTGGTGTGAGAGAGATAGAGGTAGAATGTACTGCGATACTTATAAAATGATCATTTCAATATTTTAGATAATAATACAATGAAATCTACATGCAGTATACAAATATATAGAGAATACAAAATAACATGAATTACCTTAATAAAGGTATGCCAATCATGTGTTTTCATCCCTGGACCAAATTCACTTTTCTTTGATATGAGAGTGTTTATGTTCGAAGCAAACCCTCTGGGAAATCAATTTTTTTGTATGACTTCTTTTATAGCATTACTTTGCTGCTCCAATAATAACCAAGGAAGGGAACTTATATCAATATGGTCTCCATTGTTATTTGATCAAATGACATTTTTTAATGCAAGGTTAGAATCTTCAATGTCACTACAAATTTTTACAATCTTTTCTTTATGACGCCTTCCATCCAATAACTTCCATAATGTCTCTGTTATATTCTTTCCAATATGCATAGCATGAAACAAATGCATGATTGGGAGGTGCTCATAGTATGAAAACTTGCTAAATTATCTAGGATAACTTTTTAGTCCTTTTGGAAGTTGGTCATTGACGCCTTGACGACCTTCACGAGCATCAATTACATTATCAGTAAACAAAAGACAATATCAAAATACAAATTTCAAACAAAAACCATTAGATTGAATGACATTACCTCGTTGATTTATTCTATTTCATTACAAATTCCATAGGCGAGGTGTCATTCTTCATGACTTTGATGCAGTCTCTTCTTTCCCATTGAAAAGATGTTTTTTGGTAATTTGATACTTATGATTTCTGTGGAGAAAGTTCCTATACTCATTGAACACCTTCTTTCCTAAACTTTTTTAATGACGATATTTCATCTTTGGACCACAAACTGGACATGCAAATCTTCCCTTTGTCTGAAGACCTACAAGACTGTGTATAATTAGATTTAATATGTTGATTTTGATAATTACAATTATCATGCACAAACTTAGACATACAACAAATATGTGTTAGAACTATAACATACCATAAAACAGGTGTTAGAACTATCATCTTCAATTGTATTCTTTGGCACATGATCAGCTGCAACAATACCATCACCTTCAATTGTGTTCTCTGTCACAGGATCATCTTCTTCCATGAAATCATTATCAGGCCCTACTCCATCAAAAATTCAATTATGTCATACCGAGGATGTCCCCAATATTATGAAATAGAAAATACATTCTCTTATATATGTACTTGCATCCATCTCTGGAACACTCCATAAGTAAGAAATATTAGCTCTCTTATCAGATTGGTACTATAATAAGAAGTTGTAGATCTTTTGGTCATATAATTTTGAATACCATTATCAAATCTATTTTATTGAATCATAAAACCCCTATCAAATTCATATCAGAATGGAGATAGACTTAATAGTAATCAATAAAAGGGCAGTAATATTAGAAAGAGTTGATATATATTGACATAACCCATTTAATTCACACTTACCATTTAAATTAGATAATAGAATCGACCTTCAAGCCATATAGAAAGGAGTCCATTTCCATTTGAAACATAGAAAAAACCATAAGCAATTCCTCAAGGGGGAATTACAACAGTACTAGAGCATTACAATCATATACTTATATTATTTAGTCTCAACAGGGACATTACAATATAGATATTAACATGACAGCTTAAATAAAATCAAACATCTATAAATTCCTTCACTGGATGATACATAAACAACTCAAATAAGGGCATTCAACTTCCCCTGTTTCCATATACAATTTATGTTGTAAAGAACTTTTTCCTCTCAACTCCTCCTATTCTGTTGCATACATACTAAATATCACTTTTCCAAATTTACTGCACCCTTGTTCCTCCTCTTGGAATGTTTTATTTGATTTGGTTATGCTCTGCTAAACCTCAAAATCTTTTATTCTTATTGTCGATTGTGTATTAAATCTAATTATATGTCAATTTTTTTCAAAACATTATACATAATTCTATCTATTCAAGTGACAAGGGACAATGGAAATGACTTCAAAATCTTCCCTGCATTACAATCTAAGATTGTTAGTTGTATCAATGTTAGAGACCCCTCAATCCAATTTAAATGTCTAATATTGAAATGTATTGTTGAATTTAATTAAAGTTGTATCATGAAAGATTATTCTCAAGGACAGTAAGGAGGACCAATAAGCCTAAATCTTAGGAAAAGAGTTTCCTTGGAGGAGGGGAGTATGTTGCAGGGGCACCAAGGATCATCAATCAAGGTATGAAGACATTTAATGAAGAATAGAGGAATGAAAGGCCACATGAAAGTCAGAAGATCAATTGGAAGGTTTATTTGATTATGTGATTAAGTTATTATTATAAAGAGCACAACAATGAAGCATGTTATAATTATGTATGAAAGGAAAAATGACCATTTAATGATCAAGAAAACTCCTACTACTGGTATGACAGTGGGTAATATTTTGTAGTAAACACCAATTTGTGTCCCAAATTGTTAGCTTAATTATTTTCCCTCCTACAGTCAGAAACTTCAACTTGAAATCCACACCTGCATTCAAGCCATTATCCATAAATTATGGGTGATAATATTTAGAGGACAATCACAATAAGGTAAATAAGAAATGAAACTGATGTGCGTATATTTTTAATTTAATAGAAACTGATGCATATGTTCATCAAACTTAACACAGTATTCATAAAAAAGTAAAAATAAAAAAAGGAAAAAATATATATACCATTAATATGAAGGATTTGTACTTAAAATCCAAACTAATCAAAGAAATCTTAGATAAACACTTACAAAAAAATGCATGGATAGAGTCTGAATCAAAGAATTACTTGTCCAAATCTGAAAAGGATGTCATGGTTATTCACTATGGCTGCTAAAACATATAATAAATTATTTTAATTTTTGCAATTATCTTACTGATGATGATGGAGGACTGAATAGTTCCAACTTCCTTAAACACACTGGTCCAAAATTCTTTGATTCAAAACAAGAACATAGTGAGATATCGATTAGTGTGAAACTACAATTTTGGTGTATGATCTTTCATTAAGAGTAATTGTATTCCCTTTGTTTCAAATGGCTTTTCTAGTCATCAATTTTTCAATTAGTTTTTTAGATCTTAATGTTTTTTCAATTTGAATTCTTGATATTAGTTTGCATGATCAACTTGAAAGAGACAAAAAAAGAGTCTATATTAACTAGATTTGGATGTGAGATAAGTGCATACACTCATCGAGTGGAGAAAAAATGGAAGGTAAAATATTTTGACTTTGTAACTATTGTCATATATTTTTGGACTCATTTTTTCTCTACATCTATATTCATATTTAGTCACCATTCAATATATTTTATGACATCTCTATTGATCAAAGTTGTATATGAAACTTAAAGAAAAAGAATTAGAGACTCATCTGAAATCAACTTTATAAGTTTTAGTAGCTAATTCACAAAGGAATCTATGAAAAGGAAAAAGTTTGTAGCTAAGTCACCAAGGACTCTATGAAATGTTTTTAATGAATCTATGCATTTGGAAGGTGAGGATTATGCATTTTTTAGAGATGGGCTTGGCTTAATTTAGTTACGTATGGGCTACAAGTTGGTAAATGGGATTTCTAGGCATTTTCTCTCTCATTTAATGCACATGAATTTCTTCCCCTTTTGAAGGAGGCCAAAAGGATTTGAACATAATTACTCGATAAAATGCTATAGTAGAGGACCATGGTAAATGGTGGTAGAGGAATCTGAAAAATGTTTTAAGGATTGTTGTGCAGTATGGTTTGATGAGTGTGCAGGCTCTGTCAAATACAATAGGAGTGTTGTCCATTTAGACTTTGGTGATTCTATTTGTGATCGTGATGGTCATTTCTCTATCTTTTTTTGAAGAGATGTCTCCCGTTAAGGATTTCCACGAGGACAATTGCACATGGTGATGCTTGGAGAGTCATGGAGAGAAGGTAGAAGATATGGACTTTCCAAGGGGTATTTTTGGGAATTTTGCCCCATGTACAAAAACACCAGAGGATGGGAATGAAGAAACAAACCAGAGTGGAGTAGGGCATGTTGGGATAGGAATGAAGTGCAACAAACTATTAGAGGGGCCCTGAATTTTGGCCTAGCTTTCTATCTTCCCTGTGAGGCACGGTTATTGGGGAAGAGATGGAGCTGAAATGTTTCTAGGCTAGGTGAATAGTTTCTTCTTTTGTGTGGGGACAAAACTAAGTATTGTTTATAAGTATTCTAGTCCATGTAGATGCCATCTGATACAAAAAATAGTCCTACTTGAGTTACATTATTTTGATTTTATATCATACTGGCTTATAGACAGAGAGGGGACAACGGAGGGCTAGAGTCATTAGTGGTACCTTGTAATGGCCGTGCACATGGGGAGTTACTGGATAGGAGTGCATACCTCCACGTTATGTGTGGATGAAAAGGGGCAAAGGCATGCATATATTGGTTTTGACCCTACTTCTCTAGATTATGGAGAAATTAAAGCTTTTTTTTGGCCCTACTTCTCCACATAACCACATGAGAGAAAAGTATGCAATTAGATATTCATTATGTTTCCACCATACAAAACAAGAAAAAGACAGAAAATCAAAATGAAACATAATGTGCCCTAGATCTTGCATTTGTCAATCATGCTTCCCTCTGTACATTGCTAAGACTGTGATAATTTTATCAACTTTCTCTATCATTTATTTTACCATAAATTAGGGCAACTCCCTCATTGATGAGATTCTTTTGTAAAATCTGCGGTTTCTAGTTTTTAGTTTAGAGATTGCAATTTCTTTGAAAGCCTCCAAAGACATTTCAAATCATCCATTTTGAATGCATGCTACAATTGTGGAAATTCTCGAGACCACATTTTATTGAGGGGTTGTGTCAAACAAAACATTTCATGAGTTAGACAGTTAACATGTCGGGCCTAAGCTTCCACATTTTGCATATATCACTGTCATGGCATCCACTATTTTGATGCAGTGATTTCACCTACAAATTACATTGGCCTAGAAGTTTCTAGATATTATTGAACAAATGCACGGTCTGTCCATCTTGCTACCTAGTTATTTCCTTGGTTTAGAAACCATCTATACTTGTGTGTGTTGATGGATGTCCATAAATTACTATTACTAAACCTAGAGATGTGCATTTTAATATACATATATGAGTGTGGATACATACCATTGCTCCAGCTCATGACATGACATTGGGTGATAACTTGTAATGATCCCCAATAAGAATCAGATGTTGTATACTAGATTGAAGAGCATCCAACACTTAGGTTTCAAAATTTCTGAGACCTCTTCACGTAATAAAATCCTTTTGCCCTCCCCTCTACATAATGATTCCCTAATCCTTTTGGTGTCCTCTCTGCAATGCACAATTAAAAATAAATAAAATTATAAAAAAATGAAAGAGATCACCCCTTTTTTTTTAGTTATATTCCTAGGTTCGTCAGAATTCCGATGAACATGGGCATGGATTAAAAAAAAATCAAAATTTTCCTTCAATAAACTGACAAAGAAAAAGCATTTTAATGGTTCATGGGAAATTTTGGTTGATTTTTAGGGTATAATTTATTAGTGTGCACTTGCATCTAGAGGAAACTAAAACTCTCCTCTATCACACCCACGACTCTTCCAATGCAGTTCCTTCATGGAGGCATTTTTTCTACTTATCTGTCAGACCCACAAACATAGTCCTTGTGCAAGATACCTCACATTCCATGATCTTTCTACACACTCAATAACTTAGTCTTTGATACCATTTTATGTAGGGTACTCCCCTTATTCAATCAAACACATACAAAAAATAGGAAAATAAACACAAAATTGCAACAACAGAACAATGGAAAGAACATAAACACTTTCTTTATATTATCTTAAATGATTTGACATTACAATATTTTAAAAAGTAACATGCTATATTCACATGGGTTTTTTCATTACAATAATGTACAAAATAGAGCCACAGTCTACCTTTTATAATTGAACCCTAAAATCCCCCTTTATCCCTATATAGGTAGCATAATTAATCGCCTTAGAATATTTTGGAAAGTGAAATTTTCTGAAATTGGTGCCCAGTACTTCAATTTACCACCTTAATTCATTTTTCTCTCTCTTCCCTTCTGTAATGAAACTAGAGTCATGATGGCCAAACTTTTGAAACCCACAACTTGTGAACCATTGATTTGATTGGCTATTATAACCCCATTTCAGAAATCCCATTAACTCTATTGCACTAAGTTAGAAAACCACCACCCAATCAAAGTTTTACCCCCTTTAAGATCCTCTAAAGTATACAAAACCGAGTTCAAAGTTTTTGTACCACATCGCCAAAATAGAAAATTCAGTATCTTCAAAACCAGACTTGTTCTTTCCATGAAACTTTATCAATGGGATAATATATCCAAAATGAACCTCGAGGGAATCAATTTAAACAATCCATGATGAAATGAACAAATTACTAAAAATGGTAAACTTTTCAAAATATTACCCCTATCCAAAGATATCCCTTATTGAAAAACTACACAATATTTTTGGGTGATGCAAGATTTCTCTTACACACTAGATGCTCCTATATCACTATGTTGCTAAATGTCCTTTTAGAGAAGATAGGAAGAAACTTGGTGATGTTGATAGGAAAGAGGTTTATAGAAGATATGATAGGAATGATAGGTCAGATGACAAAAATAAGGGAAATAATATTTTTTGTGTAATGGAATTCTCATTCATTAGAGGATGAAGGAGAAAATGACTAAAATTAGGAATTACTATTTTTTTTTATCAAGGACGAGGACAATGTTATATTTTTATGATAGAATACTACTATGCATGTGATAGAAGAATCCAAAACTTGGATTATCGATTTTGGTTGCTCAAATTATATGAGAAATGAAAGAAAGGATTTTGTACATCTTAAGAACTATGATAGAGGATCAGTCTAATTTTTTAACAAAGGCTCTACACATATATGCAGTAAGGAAAGTGTTTCAATTGATGATATGCATAAAGCTATTGATGTCTACAATGTAAAGGAATTAATAAAAAGTATTTTAAGTGTCATTTGGTTGTGCAATAAAGGTTTAAAAGTCAATTTTCCTAGAGAAAAATGTGAAAAAAAAGGATCTAGAA
Organism: Thuja plicata; assembly: GCA_018584345.1. Lineage (NCBI taxonomy): Eukaryota > Viridiplantae > Streptophyta > Pinopsida > Cupressales > Cupressaceae > Thuja > Thuja plicata. The sequence continues at coordinate 980,320 of MU225677.1, read as the reverse complement.
ATTTTGTTGCTGAAGGAATAAGGAATGGTATTGTTGACTATCTAAATAATGAATGTTTCCTATGGCACAAATAATGGGACACATAAATTTTCATAATCTAATAAATATTAGTTCCTCTAATATTTTGATAGACATGCCAAGGGTTATCAAACCTACCAATACAATTAGTAGAGAATTTCAGATGGGGAATAAAAAAACAAAGATGCTAAAAAAAGAATATTCAACTATAAGACCTTCGGAGCTAATGTAGACTAATATTGTGGATGATGGGGAGCTCCCACTCCTAGATATTTCTTTCTCTCAACTAGACCTTCTCTTGATCTTTCTTAGGGTTCCTATCACCATCCTAACTAGAGGATTCCTATCTGATCCTCCAACTCACTAGGAGCTCTCTAAAAATTTCAATTCCTCACTAGATCCTTCTCCATAACCCTTCACATTCATTTCTTGCCTTGGTCATCTACTCTCCCAACTATCTCATCTTCTTTGGGATAGGATTATTTACATCTTTTAGGTCTCTTTCAACTCCTCTACATCCAATCTTGTGGATCTTTCACCCTAGTTGCAATCGGGTTCAAGATTTCTAGTGTTTTAGGCCTTATAGCCTTTTTAGGCCTATTAGCCCTCCTAAACACTGAAAAAGTGGATTTCCTCTCAAAATCCCATAACACCCCTGGAATCTAAATACATATTCCTTTTTTTTTTTCCCTAGGCTTAAATATTTTCTAGGTCTTAATTTCCCACCTTGTCCGTACAATGGACTTTAACCAAACCCCTAAAATTGAGGGTTTCTAGGGCATGAGCACTGGTTTGGTTTCTTGGCTTTCTTTAAATGCACTAAAAACCTCCTCTAATCTTCTCCCTCTATCAAGATGTCTTTATTACATGCCCCTACACTCCTCTACCAATGATTGGTGCACACAAATCACCAAACAATCTTTATTGCCTTTGTTTTGTTCAGTTCCCCTAGCCAGAATAACCAGTACTCGCCTAGGGCCTTAATGTTCTCATGTCTTCCCTGCACATACACACTCAAAACACCATATGTACATTTTATATAAATTTCTTTACTTGATTCCAACTAGTCATAGGACTTTGGACCATGAGAACTCCAAGGAAACCCATTATCTAAATGACAGGTCCAAAACTGGACAGTGAACTAGTGAAACCTAAATAATTTACAAAATTTTAACCAGTATGAATAAAATATCAAACCAATGCCACAAAGACTAAGAAAATAAAACAAAAAACACTCTCAATTCATTAATTCAACTCATACAATCCATAAAAGTATTGGATGATGGCTCTGTCTAGAAAATATAGTGTAAAACCTTACTTCTCCACAAACGGTCCATACAAAATGAACTATAACCCTCACTTTAGGGTTTGTTCCACATTATATATCATATTACCACATGTCTAGACCCTCATGTCAGGATTTGGGCATAATCAAAGCCAATTCCTAAAAACTAGGAAGTGTTGTCATGACAACTTTGCAAAGTTGCAAAAGTTGTCATGACAACTTTTACATCTTTTGTTAAAATGACATTTTACCAATTCCAATGGCCCAACTTGGTCCTAAAACTTATCATATGAACTTAAAAAACTGAAAAACATTAAAACCTTTCATTCCACTCCATTTTGGTGTTTTGGTGAACCCTTTGACCTTTTGGTTGACTTCTAAGGATATAGACCCCTAGATGCAACTTGACCTCAACAACTAATCATCCCTAAACACTACTAATCCTAATCACACCTTAGACACACTTGGGACTTTATAACATATTCCTTTACTATTGATGGTTAGCTAAACCAACCTACAAGCTAAAATGACTAAAAGATCTTTCAAAGACCGTAGGGTGCTCCTGCACCATTCTCCCCTTGCAATAAACAAGTTAGGGTACATGTGATTTTAGGAAATCCTCACTGATTGCATGCTTCTTGAAGTCACTCTCAACTATCCAAGTGGCTTCTAACTCTGGTTGTTGCCTCCACTTCACTAGATGTTCCATATAGACCTTATGCCTGGTCTTCTTTTTCACTCTTGATTCCAATATCCTTTCACCTTGTGGTTTGATCTATTCCAAAGTCTTGAACTCCCTCACATCCTTATTCACTTCAATACTGTACTGCACTTCATCCATTTTCGGCCCTTTATATTTTATGAAATCTTTCACATTGAAGGTTGGAGAAATTGACATCTCCTTGGGTAGCTCCACCTTATAGGCATTGGGTCCATACTTGGCCAAAACCTTGCAAGGCCCAATCCTTTTCATCTATAACTTAATAGGTATCCCCTTCTGGAGTCTATCCTTACTCAAAAACACCATTACTAGATCACCCACTTCAAATTGCAGATCTCTTCTTCCCTCTTGGCTTTCAAATTTTGATTGGCCTCCATTAATGTCTTCCTAACTTGTTCATGTACCTCTCTCATTGACTAAGAGAAATCATCAGCATGACCACTAATGCCTTCATGACCTTTTAGGTCTCTCAACTCAAGTACACCACTTGGGTGTAACCCATAAACAATCTCAAATGGGCCTACCTATGGTCTTTTTTGTGCTATCATTGTAGGCAAATTCTTCCTGAGGTATCACTTGCTCCCAACTTTATCCATATTCTTTGATCGAGCATATCAACAAATTTCCAAGTACTTTTTTGATCACCTCTGTCTGGCCATCCTTTTGAGGATGATAAGCTGAGCTATGTGACAAGTTGGTTCCTAGCCTTCTCCAAAGTTTCGTCTAGAAATGTCCCATAAAATATATATCTTTGTTTGCAACTATGCTTGTTGGAAAGCCATGTATCCTCACTATATATTTAAATAACAAATGGGAAATATGGCTAGCATCATGTGTTGTCTTGTATGGGAAAAAATGACTCATCTTTCTAAATCTGTCTACCACCACAAACACACTATCTAAATTAGTAGGTGTCCTAGGTAGTCCCACAATAAAATCCATGCTTATGCAATCCCATGGTCTACTTGGGATGGGCAATGGCTGATATAAGCCTACATTTGATGAAGTTCCTTTTTCCTTTTGACACACCCCACACTGCTCTACATTTCTCCTTATATCCCTCTGCATTTTTGGCCACCGATAGAACCTCTCCACTAGGTCCAAGGTCTTGTTTAGTCCAAAGTGTCCACTTAGAATCCCATTATGCTTTTCTTGTATGAGGTTCTCCCCCATGGATCCCCTTGGAACACATAATTGTTTCCCTTTGAACAACAATCCATTTTGAAGATTATAATTTGCATACTCACTATGAAAGTGATTCTCAAATTCTTTGAACACCTTGTAGATCACTGAGAAGTCTGCATCTCCTTCATAAAGGTCCTTAAACCCTTCTACCCCTGTACTCTGCAACTGAATCTCATGTATTCTAATCATCCTTCTACTAAGGGCATCTGCAACTTTTTTTTTTACCCCCTTCTTATGTTTAATAGTTAAGGTGTATGGCTGCAAAAACTCCATCCATTTGATGTGCCTCAAACTAAGTTTGTCTTGAGTATTGATATATCTCAATGCTTGGTTATCTGTAAAGACAAAAAAACTCTTCAGGAAATAAATAATGCCTCCATTTATTTAAGGCTTGTACAAGAGAATATAGCTCCAATTCATAGGAAGAGTACCTAGACTTTACCTCATTCAATCTCTCACTAAAAAATGCAACAGACGTGCCTTCTTGGCTTAAGACAACCTCCACTGCTAGGCTACTTGCATCACACTCTACTATTCAAGGTTTGTTAAAACTTGGTAACAAAAATATAGGTTGAGTGGCTACTTCTCTTTTCAACCTTTCAAACCTCTCATTAGCTGCCTTGGTCCATACAAATTTGTTTTTCAACCCTCCTTTAATGGTCTCTAGGACTGGAGCACAAATTTCACTGAATCTCCTAATGAACTTCCTATAGAATTGGGCTAACTCATGGAAGCTCCTAACTTTAGTCCCTATCTTAGGAGTAGGCCAGTTCAATATGGCCTCTACTTTGTCCTTATCCATTTTCAAGTCACCTTGGGACACTACAAATCCTAGGTAGACTAGTTCTTCCTTCATGAAATCACTCTTTTCAAGATTGATGATGAGATTTTCCTCCCACTACCACTTCAATACTAACTCCAAGTGTTTCATATGATCCTCCTTTGTCTTGCTAAAAATGAGGATGTCATCTAAATATACAACTACAAATACACCTATGTAGTCTTTCAAGACCTCATTCATCACCCTCATAAAGGTACTGGGTGTATTGGTAATCCCAAAGGGCATAACTAACCATTCATATAACTCCTCTATAGTCTTAAAGGATGACTTCCACTTATCACCTTCCTTCATCCTAATTTTGTAGTAACCACTTTTCAAATTAATTTTAGAGAAGTACTTAGCACCACCAAAACAATCCATCATATCTTCTATCCTAGGAATAGGAAATCTATATCTAATAGTTATCCTATTTATTGCCTTAGAATCAATACACATCCTCCACTTACTTCCCTTCTTAGGAGCTAACACCACTGGGACAACATGTGGGCTTATGCTCTTTCTGATCAACCCCTAGTCCAAAATTTCTTGTACTTGCCTGGCTATCTCTTTGTTTTTCTCTGGTGTCATTTTATATGTAGCCTTATTTGGAAAAGATGATCCTGGTACAAAGTCAATCTGATGACTTAACTCCCTCTTTGGTGGTAGTGTAGCTGGTGTACCCTCACATATTATGTCTTCAAACTGATCCAAAATTTGTTTCACTTCCTTTGGCATAGGTGCTTGCTTATGATTCTTCTCCTGCTTTGGATTTAACATGATTGCATAGCCAACTCCTTCCTCTTTCATATACCTTAGGAATTCCTTCCCACTCATCAACAATGTATTGGATTCTATCTTCTCCACTATGTCTTCCTCTATTAAAGACTAAATCTTGATAGTTACCCCATTTTTCTTGAAGGAGTACTTGTTCTCTTTTTTATTATGGACAGCTTCCCTGTCATACTACCATGGTCTTCCAAGAAACAAATGGCATGCATCCATTGGAAACACATCACAAAGTATCTTATCTTGATACTTACCAATGGTAAAATCTACCCATTCTTGCTTGTTTACCAAGATGTTTTGCCCCTTGTTTAACCATGTAAACTTATAGGGACACACATGTGGAATCTTGGTAAGTTTCAACTTCTCTACTACCTCCTCAGATATAACATTATTTGTGGACCCAGAATCAATGATAAATTTGCACATTTTTCCCAATATCTTGCACTTTACTCTAAAATGAGCCCTTCTCTACTTATGTTCATCTTTGGTGGGTGCCTTGATAAAAATTCTTCTCAACATGAGGTGTTCTCCCTTCTCTAAATCTAGACTCACCTCTGATTGTTTAGATCAGTCCCCTTCTTGGACATAGTCTATCTTTTTCTCTCCTTGTGAAGCTGAGGGTTTGTCAGGGCATCTATATGCAGAGTGCCCCAATTGTCCACAATTGTATAATTTCATGGAAGAAAAGTGGGAGCTTCTCTCAAAACCCCCTAATCTTCCTCTTCCATTGTTATAAAAACCCATTCCTCTATTGTATCTGTTAGGAATAAGGTGTCTCAACCTTGGATAATTCCTATTCTTATTATTTGTTTTGTAAAATGTATTTCTTGCAAATAATGTTGATGTGTCGGCATCTTGAATTGTGTGTAAGGAGATCATGGCTAAAATGGTTATGACGGATTCCTATGACACATAAGAGCTATGTCAGGAAGATTCAATGACAGGTGAAGACATGTGGCAACTGATAAATTTGAGTACTGTACATTCTTCCTATTTTCTCAGAGAATGATAAAACCCTAATACGGTTATCTTTTGGAGTAGCCCTAAAAAGTGAAGCGCATGATATAAGCGTTTGTTAGGGTTGCAAAGAAATGTAATGTGAGTGTATTGTTGGAACGGTTTATGCTGCCGTGATTTGTCTTCAAGGGTTTTTAAATCTTCTGAAAGAACTTGCATTGCAAGTGTATTGTAACTGTAATAGTTTTTGATCAATACATTGTGCAGGTTTTGGAGTGCTGGGGTTTTTTACCGAAAGGTTTTCCCCAGGGTATATCATTGTGTCATTCTCTATTTTCTATATGCATGGTATGTGGTTGCAATATCTTTGTTAAAGTAGTTAACGAATCTATAATTGTAAGGATTTAAAAGAATTTGCACAATACTTTCCTATAGAGATTAGCGTAGGAAGTTGTTTCCGCACCTGAGTTTCCTTATAGTATCCACCTCTATTTCTTTATTCATGCCCTTTCTCTATATATCTAGAGTCACCTTGACTCCTATTGTCATTGCCTCTTCTACTTGTGCCTCCTCTATGGACACCTCTATTGTCTCTACCCCTTCCCCTTCCTTTGGAGTTAGAATCTTGTTTCTTCCTAAGTTTCTCTTCCACTTTCAAAGCCATTTGGAAACAACTATGAATGGAAGCTAGGGTAAAGAGATTTAGTTCTTCTTGTATATTCTACCTTAATCCATTAAGGTACCGGGAAACCTTGATTCTCTCTCTCCTGTATTCTTGATCTAAGAAAAAGCTTCTGAAATTCTTTAGTATATGATGGTACATCTAGGTCATTTTGCCTAAGTTTTTTCCTCTTCTTGTGTAGCTGAATGTCATAGTCTTCTGGAAGGTAGCTCTCCTTCAATTTTTCCACTATTTATTTCCAATTTTCTATGGGCTTCTTTCCCTCTTTCTCTCTTTCTTCCTACAGAAACTTCCACCATGTGAGTGCTTGTCCTCTTAGCCTAGACTTGGCTATCTTTACCTTATAGGCTTCTGTGATCCCATCACATTCAAATTGGTTCTCCATACCTTCCATCCATTACATAACCATCTTTGCATCCATCTTACCAGAGAACACTAGAATTCCTTCTAGATCCTTGCCACTCAATTCTTTGAATTCCTTGAGAAATGGTTCCTTAGGTAGAGGAGGGTCACGCTATGGTTGTATCTCCTTCTCTACTAGTTTCTTCCCCTTGTCTTTATCTTCACTCATCTTCTCCTTCATCTTTTTGGCTATCTCTACAACATCTTCCATCTTTATCTTCATTTATTCCATTGCTTCTTTAAGAAGCCTATTCTTGTCTTGCTACTCTAACAAGTCTCTTTCCAATTCAGCATTAGTCACCATGATGTTCTTAACTATGGATTCATTGATCTCTGACATACACCAATCAACTCCCAAGCCTTTTAATTTCTCTGATACCAATTTGATGGGGAGATCCCACTCCTAGAACTTTATTTCTCTCTACTAGACCTTCTCTTGGTCTTTCTTAGGGTTCCTATCAGTACCCTAACTAGAGGATTCCTATCTGATCCTCCAACTCACTAGGGGATCTCCAACAATTTCAATTCCTCACTAGATCCTTCTCCATAACCCTTCACATTCATGGCTTGCCTTGGTCATCTACTCTCCCAACTATCTCATCTTCTTTGGGATTGGATTCCTGACTTCTTTTAGGTCTCTTTCAACTCCTCTAGATCCAATCTTGTGCATCTTTCACCCTAGTTCCAATCATGTTCAATTTTTCTAGTGTTCTAGGCCTTGTAGCCTTTTTAGGCCTATTAGCCCTCCTAAACACTGAAAAAGTGGATTTACTCTCAAAATCCATTAACAACCTTGGAATATAAAAACATATTCCTTGTGGGTTTTTCCTAGGCTTAAATATTTTCTAGTTCTTAGTTTCCCACCTTGTCCGTACAATGGACTTTCACCAAACCTATAAAATTTAGCGTTGCTAGGGCATGAACATTGGTTTGGTTTCTTGGCTTTCTTTGACTGCACTAACAACCTCCTCTGATCTTCTCCCTCCATCAACATGTCTATATTATATGCCCCTACACTCCTCTACCAATGATTGGCACACACCAATCACCAAACAATCTTTATTGCCTTTGTTCTGTTCAATTCCCCCCGCCCAGATAACCAATACTTGCCTAGGGCCTGAATGTTCTCATGTCTTCCCTGCACATACACACTCCACACACCATATTTAAATTTTATATAAAAGGATTTACGTGATTCCAAGTGGTCACAGGACTTTGGACCATGGGAACTCCAAGGAAAGCCATTATCTACATGACTAGTTCAAAACTGGACAGTGAACCAGTGAAACCTAAATAATTTACAAAATGTTAACCAGTATGACTAAAAAATAAAACCAATGCCATATAGACTAAGAAAATAACACAAAAAACACTCTCAATTCATTAATTCAACCCATTCAATCCATAAAGGTATTGGATGATGGCTCTGTTTGCAAAATACAGTGTAAAACCTTACTTCTCCACTCACAGTCCTTACAAAATGAACTCTAACCCTCACTTTAGGGTTTGTTCCACCTTATATATCATATTCCCACATATTTGGACCCTCATTTTGGGATTTGGGCATAATTAAATCCAATTCATAAAAACTAGGAAATGTTGTCATGACAACTTTGCAAAGTTGCAAAAGTTGTCATGACAACTTTTACATCTTTTGTCAAAATGACATTTTACCAATTCCAATGGCCCAACTTGGTCCTAAAACTTATCATATGACCTTAAAACACTTAAAAACATTAAACCTTAAATGCCACTCCATTTTTGAGTTTTGGTCAACCCTTTGACCTTTTTGTTGACTTCTAAGGATATAGACCCCTAGATGCAACTTGACCTCAACAACTACTCAACCCTAAAACTACTAATCCTAATCACACCTTAGACAAAATTGGGACTTTATAACATATTCCTTATTCATTGATGGTTGGCTAAACCAAACTAGAAGCCAAAATGAATAAAATATCTTTCGAAGACCTTATGGTGCTCCTGCACTAGTGGACCTAAAAGACACAAGAAAGGTCAATTATGAAAGGTATTTCATGTTTCTTATTGATGATTATACTACAATGACATGGGTAACATTTTTAAGAGAAAATTAGAAGATCAAGATAGATTTAAAATTCAAAATTTTGGTTGAAGATCAAATAGATATTAGGAGTAAATGTATGAGGTCTTATAAATTGGGAGATTTTACATCATACAAATTTAATTATTTATATGAGAGGTATAGATTTAGAAGACAACTATCTTGGAAAATTTGATGCAAGGTCAAATAAAGGAATCTTTTAGAGATACCCCACCACAAGAAATGCATATTAATATTATAATTTGAGGCTTAAGGTGGTGTAAAGTGAAAATTTTGAGGTCAATAAAGAGAGAGAACAAAATAATTTACAACTAGAGATTGAATTAGGATAGGTTTTTGTTACTCCTACATAATAAAGGAGAGCTCCAAAAATTAGTGATAAAGAATAAGAGAATGAAGAAAAAGAACAAGAAAAAAATCCAAGGGCCCCTAATAGGTATGTTCAGAGAAAATATTTAGATGAATAGATAATTGGTGACAATGATAAATTTTTTCAAACAAGAAGAATATTTGCTAGGTAAGGCGAGAAATAAAACTATTTCGTTGTTATAATAGAACCAAATAATTATGTTGAAGAAAGTGAAGATTAATGTTGGATAAAATCCATGAAAGAATGTCTGGATAGAACACAGAATAATCAAACATGCAAGATGGTACCCAAACGGGTGGACAAAAATGTGATTGGAACAAAGTGGGTATTACAAAACAAGTTGAATGAGGATGGACAAGTCAGCAAAAACAAAGCAAAACTACTATGTAAAGATTATACTTAAGTTGAAGGACTTGATTTTGAAAAGAATTTTTCTCTAGTATCTAGAATGGATCTATTAGAATGTTTTTGTCTTTTTTTGCACACAAGAAATTCAAGATTTATCGAATTGATGTTAAATTTGTATTTTTTAATGAAAAAAGATGAGGAAGTCTATATAGAACAACTGAGTGGTCAAAAAATATTACAAGATCCAGATGTGGTTTGTTGACTCACAAAGTTGTTGTATGGACTTAAGAAAGCCCCTAGGTCCTTGTATGCCAAATTCAATTGATATTTGCTGCAATAGAAGTCCAATAAGGTTATGGAAAAGTGAAGTTCGTATTTTTATTTCTTATTTTAAGTACATTAAATAATTTCTAAAGAAATGTGGAATGGATGAATTCAAATAATTGAAAACTCCTATGACTATCGGGTGTTCTTTGAGTAAAGTTGATGAGTCTTTGAAATTTGATTATAAGTTGTTAAAATATATGATTGGTTGAATACTATATTTAACTACTTTAAGACCATATATAAAGCATGTAATTTTCTTAGCTATTAGATATCAAGAAAAACTAAGACAATTTCATGAAGTGTTTGTGAAATGGATATTCTAATAAATGACAGGTACTCCAAACTTTGGTCTATAGTAAAAAAAAGATGGTGGTTTCTCACTGAAGGATTTTACTATGTACAGATGACAGAATATGTACTAGTGGTGGAGAATTATTTCTAGGAGACAGACTAGTCTCCTAGATGAGAAAAAAAAAGATTCAGTTTTTCTATCTACTACAGAGGAAGAAAATATTATAGTAGAATCTTGTTGTACTCAAATAATTTGGAAGCAAAAAAATAAGGATATGAAAATAGTAATTGATAAAGAAATTCCAATAATGTGAGAGCGCACATGTGTGATTAACATTTCTAAGGATTTATTGATGTTTTCAAAGACAAAATACATCTCTATTTGGTATCATTTATTGAGGGAGAAATTTGTTGAGAAGGAAGTTAAAGTAGAGTGTGTACGTACCAAGGACAAAATTGCAGTTATTTTCACTAAATCTCTGGCTAAGGATTCTTGAGGATCTGGTGCAGGAGCACCTAGCACAAAAGTTGATCAGGAGGTCATATATCATGAAATGTGTCATTTAATTCATATTTTCATTTTTAAAGTTATTTTGATTCCATTTGAAACAATTGGTAAGGCTTTGAAAGCAAAAGATGTAAAAGTGTCCCTAAAAGTCCTAGTTGTGCGCCTAATTGGTCAAATAGGTAAAATGATGAAAATAAACCCTTGAAAGGATTAAAAGGTGGTAAAAGTCATTAATAATCCATTTGAACATGTTTAGAGAGATTTGAAAAAGCTATAAGGTCATTTGATTGAAATTGTAAAACTTGCTCCAAAAGTTGTAAAATGCAACTTTGTAAAAGTTGCAAAAAGATGCAACAAAATGTTGTTAAGAGTAATTAATTGTTCTAAAGGGTGGATAAGTGGTTTAAAAATGTCATGGTTATTATAAAAGGAATTTAATGGTCGAATTCAAGTTGTTTTTCAAGTTGAAGAAGTTTGTGTAGCAGTAGTAGATGTAATCATGACTGTCACCAAGAATGGTGACAGTCAGGATTACATCTACTGCTGCTGCAAAAACATCTTCAAATTGAAAACCACCTTGAATTTGAAGAATAAATGCCTTTTATAATGACCATGATAGTTATAAACCACTTAAACACCCTTTAGAACAATTAATTACTCTTAACAACATTTTGTTACATCTTTTTGCAAGTTTTACAAAGTTGCATTTTACAACTTTTGGAGCAATTTTTACAATTTCAACCAAATGAACTTATAGCTTTGTCAAATATCTCTAAACATGTTCAAATGGATTATTAATGATTTTTTACCACCTTTTAACCCTTTCAAGGTTTTATTTGCATCATTTGACCTATTTTACCAATTAGGCCCACAACTAGGACTTTTAGGGACACTTTTACATCGTTGGCTTTCAAAGCCTAAGAAATTGTTTTAAATTGACTCAAAATAACTTTACAAATAAAAATATGAATTAAATTAAACCTTTCATGATATATGACCTCCCGATCCACCTTTGAGCTAGGTGCTCCTGCACTAGTATCTTAGATAAAAATTGGGGGATACTAACCCTCATTTTTCAAACTATATGCATCAAAGTAGTGCATCTTTCTAGGGGGGGGAGTTTTCTATCCTTTGTCTCCTAGATTAATGTTATGGATAATATCAAGGTTAGAAGTGTAGGTGGAAGGTTTCAAAGATTATGGATTATAGAGATTTAGTTTTCATAACAGGGGGAGTTTAAAAAATTTGGGTTATTACTTGAAAAATCAAAAGGGTAAAAAGCTTTTTTCTCTTTTCCTTGACGTCAAAGGGGAACAAGGAAGTTCAAAGAAGTTCTCTAGTCTTGGTTGTCATGGTTGTTTCCCTCAATTAAATAGGGGATATTTTAAGTGGTATACTCTTTTTTTTCATTGATTTCAACCTCTAGTGTGGTATTGATGTCATCTTTCTAAAGTTGGAATGTTTCTAAGGTTGTGATATTGATTGATGAAGATTTAAAGACTAGTTGTTGAGGATATGACATTGATCGATGAAGAAGGTTTGAAAGACTATTTATTGTTTAATGATTGATTAATAATATTTGAATTATAATGACTAAGGCTTCTCTTTGAGTGTTTAAAGGTTCTAATGATTTCACTACGATAGTTTGAGGTGTATCTAAAAGATAGAAGTACGATAGGTAAGAATATGAATGAAATATTATTTGAAGACATTATGGGAGAATGTTCTTCCTCTACATAATATGGTGGTGTGTTCTCATTATATTTTTAATTAATATTGTAAGTTAAAATGAATTTCAAGTTCCCAACTAATCATTTGACTAAACTATGATGTACTATTTGGCTAACATTGAAGCTGGTTGTCAAGAAGAATTGGATAGCGATAGAGAATTCTTTTCATTTTTTTACTTTCAAGTTTTAGGGTATAAAATTTGGAGGAAATTTTTAGATGGTTCATGTATTATTTATCTTAGATATCTTTTTATGGTTTTCTCTTCAGGTGAAGATTTATTTTCAGTTGTGTTGGAAGTCTAATATGGGAATGAAATAACTGAGAGGGGGGGTGAATCAGATCTATAAAACTTTTACTAATTCTAAACAAACTGATTCAACCATGTATTCATAAACATAAACCAAAATATTGTAAAAGATCTAATATCTAATCATATCAATAATGCACACATAACATAAAGATTTGGTAACCCAGAAACCCTTGAAGGTAAAACTGGGGTGGAGATGACACCCACAAATCTTCACTACTGCAGTAATAAAGTGTGCATGTTAGGGCTACAATTTTTTGATCACTTCTGATGATCTACCCTATGAGGGGTATGTCCTATTAAGAGCTTTCATACTTATATAATCTACCTTGTTAAAGTATTTAAACTTACAACAAAGTAAGCACTTGGTTAAGATATTTATAAAGGCCTGTTAGGACCACTCTGTTAAGAGATTTAACTTGATTCACTTATTAGAATGTATTAGTACCTGATCCTTTGGTCTAGAATACAAATGTTGATAACAGATCTCCTCTTTCCAGCTCTTAACTAATCTCTCAATATGATTTATCTATGTTATTCTCTTCACTACTCTTCTTGGTTACTCTTCCTGGTTAATGCTTCAGATATACAAAACATACATATAATCCTAATCTCTACTCTTCACATCCACATCTAAATATACACTTCCACACACATAGATATTAGGGTTTGAAGAGTCCCATATATAGATAACTGATGAAACATTCAGATCAAGATCAATGATCTAGATTCATCACCTTTTTCCACTTAGGCATCCCTAATTTTTATTGGTTGTATGGCTTGCATACGGATCCATAATCATAAAAATAACACACAATTAATGCATTAACTATTTTTGCATGATCATTAAATGATTCATATAAGTCAGAAAAAATGGTTTACCTTGGTTTTTGTGCCATTCCAAACACATACAAAATTTTCTTACTCGACATAGGAAAACTCTGGTGCTCTGTCAAAATAATATCGCTCGGCATAACTATATGTTGTTGCTCGGCACTAACTCTTCTATGCAACTTAGAAATCATTTTTCTCAACATCTATTGAGTACTCAATGAAAACTGACTTCCTTGGTAGTAACTGTTTCTCGGTCAATACATAAAATTACACAAGTCACTTACATTGCTCGGTATGGCTCGGTTTCAGTGATGACCAACCAACTTGCCTTGATTATGACTAAGTGTATGACAATAATAAACAAAAATTATTAGAGATCACAAATATCCTCCTTTGACATTAGTGGCAAAAACACTTTGTCATGACTCTTTAACCCTTTACAAAAATAGTACTCAAATAGACTTAGAACTCCCCCTAGGATTCTGACTATGTCTATCTTCACGTGATTTCACTAGTTATACAACATATGTACATAATGTTAAAAAAATGTTATACCTTATATTTCCATCAATCTTACATTTCCCCCTTGCTTTTTTCACTCTTGTCACTCTTATATGTTGGGGTAGTAGGGGTCGAACCATATTTATCCAAAAATAGTTTATGGATCTGTAGGATCATCTCAAATGCATTATCCCATCTTGTTCTAATAGATTCCAAAAACTGAAATTTAATTTCTATCTCAACATCTAGATCAATCAAACTTTCTACAATGTTCAGAGGTGGATTTGTCTTTTCTAATTCCTTTACTACTTTCACCTCTTTTTGCATAACCTCCAAATGAGGTATCAACATGGTCTGAATTGAAATCAATTTTTACCTCATTCTGCCATCATTAGCCATGAGCTTGGATAGTCTCCCCTAGGCATGTGTTAACCTGTTAAAATGACAAGAGATGGAACCTGCATCCATTCTCAGTGAGTGACATATTGACTTCAAATCTTCTTGTAGCTTCTCAATAAGCTATTGATTCTCCTTTATAAAGAATTTTGTATCACACAGTTGTTTGTACAAAGAGAGAAAAATTTCTATGAATTCTTCTAGGTTTCTTACTAGGTCATAAAGGGCAATATGCTTCTTAGTAAGCTTTTCTACAACTTTCTCAAGTACCTTGGTCTCATAATTTCTCTTAGATCATTGCATGAGCTTCTCATTTGCATCGATATCATTAGTGTTAACCTTTTGAATAATATGAACAAATTGTTCCAAAATACGTGCCTTCTCATTTAGATCTTGAAATTCAAAAGCATCAACAAAGATATATTTTATCTCATGTAGTACTTTCTTTTGTTGGTGTTCCCTTTTAAATTCCTCTTTCTTCCTTTTCCTATTCAATAAATCTTGCAAGATTAGCATCTTCTCATAAGATAAAATATCAATATCCCATTTTGGAATCACTATAAAATTTTCAAGTGTAACTTCAGAGCTCAGAGACTTGTTCTTTTTATTCTTATGTGATTTATTCTTCTTAGTCTCTGGAGATTTTTTGCTCGATCTGTGTTCAACTTTCAAAGTACTAGTATCACCGCTGATTGGAACTATCTCCTTTTGAGTATTAAGTACCTTGTGTTCAAATGTATCATCACTCTTGACTTTAGTAAGTACCAAATGATTCACATTGGGTAACTGTACCAATGCTTGAATAGCTTCTTCATCCTTAGGTTCTTGTTGCTCCTTGGTTTCAAGAGTCTTTGCCTCTTCTATGTCTCCTTCATTTGATTTGGAGATTTATGATATAGAGTTATCTGCTTGATCTTCTTTCCTTACATCTCCTTTTTCATTGACTTCAAGTTTTTCCTTGGTAGGCAAATATTGAATTATGAATATTTCTTTACCCTATTCCTTGGCATATAAACCTTGTGTTACCTCATCAATTTTCAAGTCCTCAATCTTTTCAACCTTATCCTTCTTCTCTTCTTCTACATTATCATTGATTTCACCTTCAATATTTTCATTTATCTCATCCTCAACATTGTCTAGCTCATCAATATCTTCTTTATTGTCAAGATCAACTTGTTTAGATGTGCCTTAATCTTTATTCTTGTTTACTATCAGTCCAAAGATAATCTTCCATATCCTTTGATACTTTTGCACAAAACCTTCAACAACATTATTTAATATAGAATAATCTCTTTGATTCTTTGTCAAGTTAGACATAATTTGAGTTAATGGTCCTTCTCTGATCTGTCTTTCTTTCATAATGACATGCTACCATCTCTCATCAATCTTAATTGCTAGCTCATCAGGCACTAAATTCCCAATCTCTAATGGTGTCATCTTTTACGAAACTAACATGTCCATCATGGCTTCTTCTATCTTTTCCTTATCAAATTTACTTTACTTTTCAAATTTGATGAACTTGAATCCAAACAAACCTGCTGAACTCCTGATATTCTGACAAATCTCATCAACATTGGTAGGATGCTTGTGTGTTGCCTCTTTGAACTTTTTGATGTCCTATGTTTCTATCAACTCTTCATCTTCTTCATCTTTTCCCATAATGTATTTCCTTCTCGACATCCTCTTAGGGTGGCTCATCTCAAATTCTGTTTGAACTTATTTTCTCTTCCCTGAGATTTCCCCTTCAACATTGTTTACTAATGTTTTATTTGGTGTCTTAGATGATATAGTGATTTTATATTCCTTGGTTCTTGGTCAAGATGTGGAAGGAGGAGTAGATTTCATTTGTGAACTCCTCTTCTTGGTTGGATCAGCAACCATCACTTTCTTACCCTTCTTGTCTACTTTCACATCTTCTTCTCCATTATCTTTAGAGCCACTAGATTGGTCGTCACCTTGACCTTGTGTGATCTATACTAGTGCATATTCCTCTTCTTCTCCTAAAATCTTCTCAAGATTATTTAAAATTTTCTTTCTCTACCTTTCCATAGTTGTAGCCTTCAAATTTGTAGTTATCTTTGACTTTTCTTCATCATAATTTCCAAATATCTTAGCCTTTCTATCAAGTGCCTCTGCTAGTAGAGTTGTGATTGTTGTAGATGTTTTATCTATGTTTAGTTCATAAGGTAATGGCCATATCCATGCTACCCTCTATACTAAAACTTGTACATAGGTGTTATCAGTATCAAATAGAAATAAAACATCATGATAATGCTTCTCAACTAGTGATATTGGGATTCTTCTCTTTAATCTCATCTTTTACTTAAACTGTAGAAAATAATTACCCATCAGAGTATCAAAATTATCTCCTAAGTCTTGTATAAAATCATTAATCTATACTATGACTGGTTGGTCCTAACTCCATACTACATCTCCTATAGTAGGAAAAGTATTCTAAACATAGAAAAATATACAAACTAGTAAGGATCTGAACTTACACAGAGTTATTTTCCTTCCTAATTGTTGATAGGTTCTCGACAAGTTGAGTCATTTGTAGCTTGAAAAGATCATAAGTATGATCCTTTTTGACTATTTTCCATGCTTGGTCGACTGCTACACATGGAACACTATCCAATCTACTTGATTGGTAAAACTTGTGTGCAATGACTGACTCCAAAATCAAATTTTGGATCTGTGATCATAGAAATTGGCATTCCTCTCTTGTTCCACTCAGCAAGAGTGAATTTCTCAATGTCTTTATTTTTGTGATAGTGCATAGTTCACTTCCTTGCACAATGGGGTAACTAGTAACTTGGTGGATTGTGTCTTTTGTGATCTTTACTGGTCCATTCTCCATCCATAGACACATATTATGTGTTCTACTTACTACTATCCTGATCCATTCAACTTTGATGATCAACTATTAATGCCCCATTTTGACATAGCTTATCATAGAAGAATGAATTTAGAATAACTGAGAGGGGGGGTGAATCAGTTATCCTTAGGTCCAAATGTGCCCATATTAAACTTTATACCACTTCAAAAACTTAGATCTTCTCGGCAGCAATAAACAACAAAAGTGTGTAGTTTACTGTACTAATGAAATAAGCTTACAGAAACTTAACAGTAAAACACAACATAAACATTCATACATTTTGACACCATGATTTAACATGGAAACCCAATATGGGAAAAACCACCAGTAACATGCTACCAAAATTTCACTCTTTTGAAGTGATACCCTGTTAGGAGCCAACCCTGTTAAAGGTTACAAAACACACTGTAAAATGTGACCTGGTTAAATGAGCCTGTCAGGAGTGGCCTTGTTAGAGGACTTAGAACATTCCAATCTGAATGTCACCTTGTTCAAAGGATTTATACAATGACTATTAGGTCAACCTAGTTAAAGGATTTGAATTGATACAATGGTTAGAACTTTAGATTTTCTTGGAAATCCATCAAGCAATCTCTCTCTGCTTCTCTGCTCAGCCTTCTTTGCTAGGTCTTTCCAATCAGTTAATTAACCATGCAATACTCTTGCATACAACTTCTCCTTACACTTGGATACATGACAATAAACTCTATAGGTTATATTATACCTCTTCATCTAGGTCAGGTAGATCTTTTGTCATTTAATCAAGATCATAGATCTTAGGTTAGGTCAGATACCATGGATCCTTCCATCATTACATTTAATTTACTTCTCCAATATAGTCATTAATTAAAAATTGAATCCATGCACTAATAATGGTTTCCCGTGCATTTAATGAGTGTGGACCAATCTTAATTAACAATACATATCCAAATAAAATCAACTATGTCAGCCAGAGATCTCAAATCTCATCAATTACTAAAATAATGTTGCTTGACTTTCTCTGTCTCCCTTGGCATTTCACTGGCACTCAGCATCATCTTTTCTTTGCTCGGCATCACCTTTCACTTTTCTTAGCATCAAATTTTCTTTGCTCGGCATCAACCTTCTAGTGAACTATCAGTGAAAAATAAACAACATATCACTTTGCCAAAGTGCTAAATGATCAAGTACCCTGGTGTATACTCATAACTCAACCATTTCCTCGATCTTCTTGTTATTCTATTCTTCAATTATTCATCAATCAATAGATATTATACTCAAACATATATCAATAGTCTCACCAGTTAAGGTTTGCCATCAATGACAAAATAATAATTGTCTACATTGTAGAAATCTTTCCAACAATCCAAGGATTAGCCTTATGAATTCTGTATAAATTTGTGTGTCATAAATCAAGTTTGTTGAATAAATTTTTAACCAACACACCCATGAAACATTATAAAAAACTAATAATAATTTAAGTCAAATCCAAGCACATTAGTCTTCAAAACCATCTCATGTTCATCTATCACCAAGGACCTATTTGACCTTTTGAAATTTCTCTCAGCAGAACTTGAAGATCATTTAGACAACAACCTGATGGACAAGATTTCATAATGATGTAAAGAAATGCAAACACTAAGCTGTTATGAGAGTTATGATATGAAGTTGATAATACTATGCAAAGCTATGATAGAAATCCATGTAATTATAAAACTAGTATAGATAAATAGTTTGAAAATGGATGAAATGATCATAAGGAAAATGCAAGATTTAAGCTAATGATGTGAAGCTAAATGATATGAAACTATTATGATATGCAAGAGCAATAATAATGGATCTACAACTAGCTTAGCAATGAGAGAATTATGACATTAAATGTGCAACTACCATGAAGACTACTATTAAAATATAATGAATGAAAGAGAAAGATGCAATTATGAAGCTATGAACTTGAAGAATAAGAGATTCTTGAAAACCAAATTTGCATGATAACACTAAAACAATAGATGGTCCAAATGCATGGAATAAGGGCTCTATTTATATATTTTTTGAGAGCCTTGGTGATGTGGATCTTAGGTGGATTCCATATGGGTGACATGTAGGCAAGAGGGGAGGCAAAGAAAGAGAGAGAACTTCTCACACATGTGAACATGTGAGAGAAAATTGTGAAAATAATAGTCAATAAAATGTAAGAGACAAGTGTAAGAGATGAGATCCCCAAGACACTTGGAAGAGGAAAGGGGGGACATGTGTAAGAGAGGTGGCTTAGCAATTTTATGGAAAAGTGAGATGACTCCACTTCAGGGAAGAGATTCTCACATGTGTGTGAACATCTCATTAGCTTAATGAGATTGGTAATCAAGGGGATTAGGACTTTATTAGAGATTAATTCCAAATGTAGGTTTAGTGAGATGGGTGTAGGTGGTCCAACCTAGGTTAGATTTAGGTTTAAGGTTTAAATTAGATTAATTTAATTCAAATAATGGGTTTGGGATTTTTTGGTGTTTAAAATAGTTACGCTACAAAAAAGAAACCAATATGCCTTAAGACTGATGTTAGGAGTGGTTATCTCAAAGTATGAATGATATGCAAGACAACCAGAGGAACTATAGGGATAAGACTACCCTCTACACTTCTAGCTCTAAAAAACCAAGGTGGGTACACCTAATCCAAACTAAATTCAATTCTTTAGAACACCTTTTACTTTTAGATTTCAACAACATATAGATGGTAAGTAAGTACTAAATTCCAACCTAGCATTCATTGAATCTCCACTACCATGGGTGGGATAAGAAGAACAAATTTAAATGTAAATAAATTTGGTAATGAGTTTGATTTAAATTTGTGGGACAGAACATAGCTAAACCACTCAGAATTATACCTCCAAAGAATATAATTTCTTTAGATTAGTGCCTTATCCATTGGGTAAACTCCTACATACAATATTGCAACTAAAACAACCTTATTGGTAAAGATTCAAACCCATAAACATAAATATCCCAGATCACAAACTACAAGATCCTTAAGAAGATAACCAGATAGAATCAATGTAATATCCAAAGTATTTTAATTTGATCTAAGATCAAAGACTTGTGGAATACACATATGTATAAGAAAGACTTATACAGTAAGCCATAAAACTTACAACTCATAGAGATATCACAAAGGAGAGACTTAAAACATGTTCAATAATATGTAAAAGATCATAAGCTTTATTCTATCTCAATACAATCTGATATACATCTGCTATATCCTAGACTAGAAACAAGTATAAGCCTAGTGCCTTCTACTTTCCCACGTCTCAATCCCTTACTAAATGGTCTTGAATATTATTTTATAGGAACAAGAATTCTACAAGCTTTAGACCATTTAGGGTTAGGGTTTACAACCAATCATATCAACATCTGATTTTATTTGTCATGTTGAAACCTTATCTCTCTTCAATCTATGCAATCTGATTTAATCTACAATCAATATTCCCTAATCCATGTCTGTGAGAGCAGTACCCTAAAGTCGAATAAATTCCCAAGGCATGACTCTAAAAATAGCTCACATAAATGAAGAAATGACCATGTGTCACCAAATGCACTTATCCTTTGATTATAAAACTCTTATCTGTCAACTTTGGTCTTTAATGCATCTCAATATATCAGATTTGTATCCCTATGGTCTTCAGTCATTGTTCAGAATCTATCCATAAGATTAGATCGTAGCATGTATAGCTCTAAGATCAAATATATGTCGGCTGCCATGAAACCCTCTGAGTAAGTATTTAAATATTTGAATTTTAGTTATAATAGCTAAATGTTGCACAAAAAATAAATTGGAAGGTCAAGATCAAGCCTCTACATATCTTTAAAACATGACCAATGATCCTCTTAAGTTACTCGGGCTCGCAATCAGATTGGACATGCGGTAGCAAGCTACAATGCCTTCATGAATAGATCTTGCACATCTTCCTTTTGATTCTTTATTCTGCTCATCATATTTTTTCAAAATTTTCAACATTTTAACTTATCCTCTTCCTCAACTTCTAACCAATCTTTAACCTTAGATTTATCTAGAGATTGCACGACTATGTAATCTCAAAGTTGTTGAACTATTTAACTGACCCTGGATCTATTACAAGATTTCATGACAACCAAAATATCTTTGTTTCATTGATGGTCTATACTAAATCTCAAGACATATATGTACCTGACCATTTCATTGTGAGATTAAATGTGAACCACATGATCAATGTTGCATCAATAGTTCTCACTTAATCTCAAGAGATTAACTTAACCCAAGGTGCATTCAAAGATTCAGTGACCAAGTAGAAAAAATAACACTGCCTTGACCATGATTACATTACAAGATTACATGGCTGAAGAGATCTCCAAGTCACAAGATAAAAACTTAACCCTTGAGTTCATTCCAAGATCTCACGCCAAGCACACAATCTAAACAAGATCTACGGTCTGCGCTAGTTATCTAGACATATCATGACATCATCAATTTATTGTGATATTAAGTGCCATCCAATCATCTCAATTGTGATCTACAATCCTTTCCAAGTCTCAAAATCCTTCTGTACTTGATCAATTCTTCATGAGATTACATGCTAGCCACACGATCATAGCTTAAAAGGACCCCGATCAATGATTCGGGCTTAATCTCAAGATCCTTAACTTAACCTCAAGTGTATTCATAGATCTCATGAACAAGCAAAAAAGTAAACCATGTCTTAACTCTGGGTCTACCTGGAGATTACATGACTGAAGGAAAACTGCAAACCCTACCTTGACCTCAAGGCAATCTAGAGATTGCATAGCTAACTAAGTCTCAAAGTCATAGAAAGAAAATCTTGACTCATGGTTTTCTCTCATATTACATGCGAGCCATAGGATTGAAACAAGATCGATGATGTGCATGAAATCTTGAGACAAAAAGAGAATATTCCATCTCACTAGAGATTAAGAGATACAAGCCTGCGCAAAGTCGCAAGATAAAAAAGAATATTCAAGCTTGGTTATGTGACTAGGAGATAGACTAATCATGATAAAGCGCACATGGGATTTTCTGAGACTTAAGTGGCTTGAAAATTAAATTGAAAATATAACATGTCTTGAAGGGTTTAGGGTTTTTCAAGAACTTAACTTTACAAGAGAGATGGTTTTATCCAGAGGCCAGAAATAATTGCAGAGACAAGAGGAAAAGGCTTGGAACCATGCAAAAAATTGCAAGAACTAATAGTCGCTTTGTCTGGGGATGCATGTCTCTTGTGGGCATGACAAGGATTCAGGATTTCTAGGATAAGAAGACCACCTATTAGAAAGAAACTAACTAACAACAGAAACACAAAAAGAACATGTACAAACTTGTGGCAGAAAAGAACTCAACTCTGCCACTTATTTACTGATCTGAAGGAGTCAAATCAATCTTGATGGTCTGAAACAATCACAAATTTTTTTATCCAGTTTGCCTCTATCATAGACAAAATTTTCTACTCCCTTCTCTGGAAACAAACTGAAATAACCATTGTCAGTTGTTTGATCTGATCTATTATCATATACCATTTTCTCATTAGAATAAAGATCATTACATTCATCATTAGATTTTAGATGGAAATCAAAAAAATCTTGAAACTGTAAAATATGTGGCATTTATATGTTGCATTAATGAGATAAAAATAAATCTAGCCCAGTGCAGTTTTGATCAATATTAAAAGTAATGCCACATATTTGAGTATCATCATCCAGTTGAGAAAAGGACTCATATTATGCCATATATCTAGAGTCATTATTGGATCTACTTGCATTAGTTATTTTCATATCAAAGGAAACACTCTCATTCTAAATTTTATGCAAACATTGAGGACATTCATCCCTTGGGACATGATCTAGCCCACTCTCCAAAGGATATGAAATAATTATTTGAGAAACATAAGAATTAAGCTAATCATAAACATCAGGGATCATCTACAAACTATTTTTACCTTCAGTAAGAGGAGACATATCAGGAATAGAATAAGAACAAGATTCAATGCCATCATTACCAGAACATGAAAACTCCATGTTATGATCTATATTCTATTTTTTAAAAGAATTATTATTCTGAATCTCGTTAGTGGTTTGCATATCCATATCATAATTCTCTAAAGAATTTACCTACAAACTATCATCTTCATACAAACCACTAACCTATCTCTTGGAGGGACGACACATATCAACCCATTCATAATATAATAGCATATGTTGAGTAACTAAAAGTTCATCATGAAATGGTTCATTGAATGATTTAGAATCAAAAAAAGATTCATAGTCAACACAACTATTCCAATCAGTACTCAACATCATATTTGGAGTCCCTTGATTCTATGAATCTGAAACAACACTGATACACTTATCATCAGAAGAGTCATATTGAATCTTGTTGTATCCTAGTGAGACAGAAGTACAAGGAAAATCATATATATATGTATCAAAATCCTGACCATCTGATATACATTCCTTGTCAAACTCAATGTGTGTGGGGTGTAGGGATTCAACTATATCCTTTCCTAAAGATCTGATATATTCATAAGACAACAACTCTGATACTTTTTCACTATAAAGTGAACCAGTGTCATCATTTACACTCAACTCTAATACACACTCACAATCAACATATTCATTTATCCAATTAGTATCATCCTGCTGAATACACACATCTTTTGTCTCATATTGAGAAGGTTTATTACTTTCATGATCAGAAAATATAGCATCCATACTAGACACATCTCTATCATCTTGGTTTCCTTCATTCTCAATAATATCAATACTGGGTATAACCTCATGTGAAACCTCAAATTCAGGATCTTCAATATCAAAAACTTGGTTTGAAATTTCAGAATTCATGTCATTGTCATCAAAAGAAGTATCATAGCAGCTTATCTCTTCATCAAAATGATCCTCTTTCTCTTTGCATATTTTCTCCTCAGACTGAGATAAGACATCTGCATCATTATGCTGAAGAGAAGAAGAAACTATAAATTCAGCAAGAACATTGTCATCTGTAAGTTCATCTTCAAAATATTGATGTCCACTATCTTCATTATTAGCATGATCACAGTTAGCATCAGATTAATATTGTTTAATTGATTATATCCACCTCCAGACACACTTAAGATATTTTTTCTTCTAGAAGATGACAAATGAATTGACTCAGGGGATAAAATTTCTAAAAGTAAACTAGCATATGTAAACATTGGAAGCTAATCATATCCCTTAGGATATTCATCATTTGCATCAGAATTTTTTTTATAAAAGTCAAGTGTTGATTCATCCTTTATCATTCCTACCTTGGCCCTTAAATATCTTATGAAACTCCTTTTGATGGATTGATCTATCTTATGTTTAATATCCTTAAATTAAAGATCTTTAGTATCATCCATCCATTTCTTGGTGAACTCAAAATTTTCTTCCCTGACATAGGCTGGCCAATAAATGGAAGTCGGAAAACAAAGTTCCAAAAATAAATTAACCCAAACCTCTTCCTGAGGATAAAAGGGAATATGGAAATCCCTTATTTGAGAAAAGAACCTCCTACAAAATAGAAGTGTAGATTCTCCCACTTTTCTTTCCATCACTCTTCATAGAAGAAAAATAACTTATTTTTGCAACCTTTGATCCGCATCAAAATCTGAATCTAACATAGGCCCCTCAAATCTAGATACAGCAGAAGAAACATTGTCCTCTATGTCACCATATTTCTTAATAAAGCAATCTTCTAGTGAAACCATAGATCCAATTGAACCATTAGTTAATTCTTTAAACCAATCCCTAGCCTCCTCAACTAAAGACATAGAAAAAAAATTCATCCATACATCCTCATGTCTGATGTCATAGTGTTGTATTAAATGAAAATACTCCTGTAAATATGCATCATCCGATTGCTCACCCATACCACTGAACCTAGGCAAGTAACCCCTAATACCTAGTGTAATAAGATTTGGGTATCCAAGGATTTCATTGAAATTTATAGCCCCATACAACTCCCTTCTATCCGGTTGTGACATCTTATTAAGCAGGATAAGTTACAAACTGCCTCTCTCTTTCCTCTCAATTAGTGCTAACCACTTCATAGGGAAAATTTATAACTGATTTTCATGGAACAAAAGAATTTATCCAATGAAAATAAAAATACCTGGAATATGATGAATCTACTGCAAACTATTTAATTTGAAAGACCTTCAAATCACCTTCAAAACTTGGTAGAGTTGCCACCTCTTTGTGGAGGAGAGAATGAAATATTTGAGGTCTCTTTCCCAACTCTGACCTTCTTTAAATCAGAAAATTGCAACACATCCCAATATAGGGTCTCTTATTGATTCCTCCCTTGACTATGCTTATAGTCACAAGAGTCTAAAAATCTATTGCCACCATTGCAAGTCCAACTCTTCTTTGTAGTCTTTCTTCAATCATGCACACTGGTGCAAATCAGAGAACTTGGAGTCACCACTCACCACATGTGAGATAGTATTTGTATTACCTTCAGAACTAGGAATTTTAGACACTTTGCAATGATAGAAAAGAAGAAAAGACTGACTCTTATAATTATGAGGAATATCACTTTGTAAACCATGACTTTATAACCAGACTCTGGGATTGAAGAAACAATGTCCTCTATGTCACCATATTGCTTAATAAAGAAATCTTCTAGTGTAGCCATAGATCCAATTGATCCATGAGTTAATTCTTTAAACCAATCCCTAGCCTCCTCAACTAAAGACATAGAAAAAAAATTCATCCATACATCCTCATGTCTAATGTCATAGTGCTGTATTAAATGAACATACTCTTGTAAATGTTCATCATCCGATTGCTCACCCATACCACTGAACCTAGGCAAGTAACCCCTAATACCTGGTGTAACAAGATTTGGGTATCCAAGGATTTCATTGAAATTTATAGCCCCACACAACTCCCTTCTATCTAGTTGTGACATCTTATTAAGTAGGATAAGTTACAAACTGCCTCTCTTTTTCCTCTCAATTAGTTCTAACCACTTCATAGGGAAAATTTATAACTGATTTTCATGGAACAAAAGAATTTATCCAATGAAAATAAAAATACTTAGAATATGATGAATCTACTACAAAATATTTGATTTGAAAAACCTTCAAATCACCTTCAAAACTTGGTAGAGTTTCCACCTCTTTGTGGAGGAGAGAATGAAATAGTTGAGGTCTCTTTCCCAACTCTGACCTTCTTTAAATCAGAAAATTGCAACACATCCCAATATAGGGGTTCTTATTGATTCCTCCCTTGACTATTCTCATAGTCACAGGAGTCTAAAAATATATCGCCTCCATTGCAATTCCAACTCTTCTTTTTAGTCTTTCTTCAATCATGCACACTGGTGCAAATCAGAGAACTTGGAGTCACCACTCACCACATGTGAGATATTATTTGTATTACTTTCAGAACTAGAAATTTTAGACACTTTGCAATGATAGACAAGAAGAAAAGACTGACTCTTATAATTATGAGGAATATCACTTTGAAAACCATGACTCTATAACCAAACTCTGGGATTGACTTAGAAAGGCAAGGATACTACTCACTTATACTTACTAATCACTTTTGCATCTGTATCCCTAGTAGAGTTGCTATCTTGTTGGTTTTTAAAACTATTACACTGCAAAAAGGAAAGCAATATTCCTTGAGAGTGATGTTAGGAGTGGTTAGCTTCATGTATGAAAGCTCTAAAAGACAACTAGACCAACTATAGGGACAAGACTTCCCTTTACAGTTTTGGCTCTATAAAACCAAGGTGGGTACACCTAATGCAGACTAAACTCAATTCTTTACAACACTTTTTGCTTCTAGATTTGAACAACAAATAGATGGTAAGTAAGTACTAAATGCCAACCTCACATTCATTGACTCTCCTCTACCATGAGTGGGATAAGAATAACAACTCTAAATGTAAATAACTTTGGTAATGAGTTTGATTTAAATTTGTGGGAAAAAACATAGCCAAACCACTCATACTTATACCTCCAAAGAATATACTTTCTTTAGATCAGTGCCTTATCCATTGGGTAAACTCCTAAATATAATATTGCAGTTGAAACAACCTTATTGGTAAAGATTCAAAGCCATAAACATAAATATCTCATATCACACACTACAAGATCCTTAAGAAGATAACCATATATAATCAATGTAATATCCAAAGCATTTTAATTTGATCTAAGATCAAAGACTTGTGGAATACAGATATGTATAAGCAAGACTTATACAGTAAGCCAGGAAACATACAAATCACAAAGATATCACAAAGGAGAGACTTAAAACCTGAGAATACATATATTAAGCATGATGAAGTCTTTCTTCTGCAATAATATGAAAAGGACATACACAACTCAATAATATGCAAAAGATCATAAGCTTTCTATTCTATCTCAATACAATCTGAAGTACATCTTCTATATCCTAGACTAGAAACAAGTATAAGCCTAGTGCCTTCTACTTTCCCAACTCTCCAAACCTTACTAAATGGTCTTGAATATTATTTTATAGGAATAAGAATTCTACAAGCTTCGAACCATTTAGGGTTAAGGTTTACAAAAAGTCATGTCAACATCTAATTCTGTTTATCAAGTTGAAACCCTATCTCTCTTTAATCTGTGCAATCCGATCTAATCTACAATTAATTTTCCCTAATCCATGGATGTGAGTGCAGTACCCTGAAGTTGAATAAATTCCAAAGGCATGACTCTGAAAGTAGCTCACATAAATATAGAAATGACCATGGGTCGATCTATGCACTTATCCTTTGATTATAAAACTCTTATTTGTCAAC
The DNA here is from genome assembly GCA_018584345.1 of Thuja plicata. Lineage (NCBI taxonomy): Eukaryota > Viridiplantae > Streptophyta > Pinopsida > Cupressales > Cupressaceae > Thuja > Thuja plicata. The sequence continues at coordinate 952,081 of MU225677.1, read as the reverse complement.
TTTGGTCTTCAATACATCTCAATATATCAGATTTATATCCCTCTGGTCTTAAAAATCTGTTTAGAATCGATCCATAAGATCAAAATGCAGCATTTATAGCTCTAAGATCAAATATATGTCGACTGCCATGAAACCCTCTGAGTAAGTATTTAAATATTTTAATTTTAGTTATAACAGCTACAGGTGCCACAGACAACAAAATGGACAGTTGAGACCAAGTCTTTGCATATCTTAAAACATGACCACTAATCCTCTTACATCACCTGGGCTCATGATCAGATTGGACATGCGACATCAAGGTGCAATGTCTTAATGATTATTCCTTGCGCATCTTCCTTTTGAGCCATTACACTGCTTGTCAGATTTTTTCAAACTTGTCCGCATTTTAACTTATCCTTGTCCTTGACTTCTAACCAGTCTTTAACCTTGGCTTTAGCTGGAGATTATGTGACTGTGTAATCTCCAAGTCATTGAACTATTTAACTAACCCTGGATCGATTCCAATATTTCATGACAGCTAAAAGATCTTTGTTCCATCGACAGTCTGCACTGAATCTCAAGACATATATGTACCTGACCATTTCAATGTGAGATTAAACGTGAACCACATGATCAATACTACATCAATGGTTCTTGCTTAATCTTGAGAGATTAACTTAACCCCAGGTGCATTTAGGGATTCAGCAACCAAGTAGGAAAAATAACCTTTCCTTGACCATGATTATATTATGAGATTACGCGAATGAAGAGATCTCCAAGTCGTGAGATAAAAACTTAACCCTTGAGTTCATTCTGAGATCTCATGCCAAGCACACAATCTAGAAAAGATCTAAGATCTGTGCTAGATCTCTAGACATATCATGAAATCATCAATTCATTATGATATTAAGCACTATCCACTCATATCGATCACAATCTACAATCCTCACCAATTCTTGCAATCCTTCTATACTTGATGAATTCTTCATGAGATTACATGCCAACTGCACGATCATAACTTTAAAGGAACCCAATCAACGATTCAGGCTTAATCCAGAGATCCTTAACTTAACCTCAGGTGCATTCAGAGATCTCATGACCAAGAAAAAAATTAAACCATGTCTTGACTCTGGGTCTTTCTGGAGATCACACAACTAAAGGAAAAATACAAACCCTACCTTGACCTTGGGCCAATCTGGAGATTACGCGACTAACTAAGTCTTGAAGTCATAGAAAGAAAATCTTAACTCATGGCTTGCTTAGAGATTACGCATGAGCCATAGGATTGAAACAAGATCGACAATCTGCATGAAATCTTGAGATAGAAAGAGAATATTCCATCTCGTCTGGAGATTAAGAGATACAAGCCCGCGCAAATTCGCTAGATAATAAAGAATATTCGGTCTTGGTTACGTGACTAGGAGATAGATTAATAATGATAAAGTACATGTGGGATTTTTTGAGACTTAAGTGGCTTGAAAATATAACATGTCTTGAATGGTTTAGGGTTTTTCAAGAGCTTAACTTGACAAGAGATAGGGATTTAGCCAGAGGCCAAAAATAATTGCAGAGACAAGAGGAAAAAGCTTGGAACCATGCAAAAATTTGCAAATGCTAATAGGATTAAATAAAGTTTAATTAATTTAATCATGGATTTAGAAGAAAAAGGGAAAATGGAGGATTTTTTACAATAAATAAAATTTATCCAAAAAGGGATAATTAAAGAATTTGAATAACTAAAATTTATTCAAGAGGGGAAATTGATGGAGGAAAGTGTATTAAGTAAAATTTAATACATTAGGGATAGTTTGAATGGATTTGAAGAATGAATTAGGAGGGAGAATTACATAATTAAATATTTGAATTTAATTATATAATAGAGGACTTAGGACATTAATAAAATATCTAGTATTTAATTAGAAAATGCATTTGGACCAATATTTAGTGTATATATTTTGCCCCTCTTTGAATTAATGTGTGAGTAGTGTGTTAATTCAAAGAATACTTTTTAAAATGCCCATACCTTATGTGGTGATATAATTTGATTGATGTTTCATATACTGAAATGGTCATGTCTGATATACCTAGTGAAAATATTCCCTGATGTTAGAAAAATTATTGACACTTGGCATACCCATGTCGAAGAAGAATCGAGAAAATTTTGGACGATATGAAAAAATTTCACATCTTTTAAAAGATGTGATATAAAGGAAGATGACGATAAATTAAAGATTCATCTCTGGATATTTTTTTGAAAAAAATATGGCTTCAAGTTTCAATGTTAGGTTCCAAAGGTGAAAAATGGCCGGATTGGATGAGAAGCCCTCTCTAAATGAGGTGAAAATAGGGAAATCACTATTCATGTACATCATTGACGATTGCTAATTTACCTCTCCTCCTCTAGTTTCTGATCGAGAGCATGGAGATTCCACACACACAACACCACCTCGAGTGAGTCCGGTGGTACCAACATCCTGCCAAGTATGGTCCCTCAGTATGTACACATAAAAGTTTCCTAGTGATGTCAATTTGTTTTATCATGTTTTTGAATTTATTTTCTATTTTAGCGCATGCAAAGAATTTTTAATCACATAGGTACGGTATTCTAGTGCTTAGGTAATTAACCTAAATTATCACATAATAGGGAGTAGTGGTTGGATGGGTTTTGGGTAGTTTAGAAGATAGCATTAGGAATTTTGCGCATAACTAGGGTTAGTTTAGGTAAAACATGATTTAGTGCATAAAGAGAAAACTTTAGCGCATAAGTAAAATAGTTTAGTGCATCACAAAAATTAGTGCATGGATGAAATAGCATAGTGCATAGTCACAATAAGCTAGTGCATAATGTAGGTGAGTGCATATGGGGAGATATTAGCACATTTTCTGAATAGATTACCGCATAGCCTGTTTTAGAAAATAGTGGCAGGATTTCAGCGCATGCATCTACTTAATAGGAGAAACTCTTAGTACGATGTCTAGTTAGGAAATGAGAATGTTTGAGTAGATTCCAATGATGTTCCATTGACAATTGGATGTGTGATCTCATGATAAATGAGAATCATAAATAGATGTTCAACAAGATTCGATGAAAATTTCAACTGAGTATGTAAAGATTGATAGGGTATTGATGTTGGACCTCATGATAAATGAGGATTACATATTGATAGGATTCATTAATAGGATGTTAGATAGATGTCTCATGTATAAATAAATAAATCAAGGGATAGGTGATTGACTAGTTGATCTAATATGGCTTTTATATTGACTTAGGAGTACTCCAGATGCGAGGGCAATATGCAGGTATGTTTAGTATGCTTCCATGATTATGTAATGCAGAGTGGACATTGATTGGGGATTGTGGCTTGGGTTACTTGATTAATATACCCCATTACATCATTAATAGGTGATGCAGGAGCATCCTAGAGAAGTTGGAAATCCTGTGTCGACCAAAAATATGTTTAAGTTATGTTTGGTGCTCGGTAGGTGATTTGGCTGAGCTCGGTGGAGTCTGGTTGTTCTTAGTGGTTTCAGCGCTTGGTTCTCAATAGAAGGAGTGTTATGATTCAACAAATGGACTTGGTGTTTGTTGGCAGTGTTGATTCACTAAACAGGCTTGGTGGCTTTGTTTCTGCTTGGTAACAACTTGAGGTTCTTGGTTGATGAGTTCACAGACTAGATTTTGTGGATTGGGCAGACATTGGAGATTGTACCCATGATTTGAGGGGGTCATTGGGATTATGCAGAGTTCTGATGCATGTGGATTTGATGCATTGGATCTTATGTGGACCTAAATCTGATTTGGTGCTTTCTTCTATGTATTTATTGTTTGTTTGTAGTCGACTGGGTCATTTAATACGATTCATCATGGATTATATTGGGGCGACTGTAATTTAATATTTATTTGTGAAAATGACTTGTGGCTATGTTATATATAAGGAGTGTGCAAGTAGTATTTTAGAGGGGGAAAGGGAGAGCAAGTTGATAGCAGACATTAGTAACTGGATAAGAAAGGAACTTGTAAGATTGTTTGGTGGCTTGTGAACACAAGTTTAGATCTGGTTTCTTCCACTTAGCTATAGGGTAGGCTAGTGAAGTTGGATCCTATGAGATCTTGTGAAATTTTTAATGTATTAGTTGTAACTTGAAAGACCTTACAGCCCAACATGTTGCCTGTAATGAATAAAAACTAATTGTTGTTGTTCATATGTTATGTTCATGAGTTTTTTTTTGTGCTATGTTAAGCAGTTTGGTTGGATAGTCTATTTTAAGACCCTCCATCCTTTGCATTACATTAGGTGGTATCAAATTTGGTTCATTATTAGGGTGACATTGATCTGGTTGGTCCGAGTGAAGGTTGCAGGTCCATCTTCCTAGGCTTGTGAAACCTATCTCACTATTTATGCGAGATAGCAGGTTGCAATCTTACTTGCAGATAGTTCAGAGGTTGTCACAAGGTGGTCAGTTGGGATTTGTTGTAGAGGGTTTTCAAAGATCTTGAAAGATGCCTCCAAGAATATCAGACCCTAGGGAGATTTTAGATCTCTTTGATGAGGTGGAATCAAAAGTGACAAAAAGGTTTAGATCTGAGATAGTGACGATGAAGAATGAGATGGTAGCTAAAATCATGAGGGCTATTACTAATTTGCAAAGGAACTCTGGAACAAAGGATGGCTATAAGGAAGCTACCAAATATTTTGAAGCTACAACTGAAGGTGCTTGACATAGTCAAGATGATAGAGATGCTCGGTTGGAAAGATCTATGGCTCAGTTGAATATAAGTCATAGGATAGAAGTTTCTACTTTTTAGGTACGTTGAACCTTGAGGACCTAATTGATTAGATCGGAGAATTAGAAGACTAATTTAAGCTAGAAGATATTGGAGATCCTCTAAGAGTGAGGTTAGCACAAATTAAGTTGAAAGGACATGCTTGCTTATGGTGGAAAGAGCTACAAAGAGATAGGGAGGAAGAAGGTGAGATCAAAATCACTCTGTGGAGATTAATGGTGACAAGAATGAAAGCTAAGTTCATATCTACCGACTATGAACTTGAGTTGTTTAAGAATTTGTAGAATCTAAAGAAGAAAGATCTCAGTGTGAAAGACTATATTCAGGACTTCTACAATATGACTATTAGATCTGGACATATGGAGACTTCTAAGGAAAAGATTACCAGATATGTTAATGCTCTCAGATTCAATACCCAGGATGAGATTGGCATGTTGAATATTGGTACAGTTGAGGATTCTTATCAGTATGCACTGAAGGTAGAAGATGATTTTAAAAGGAGATATCAAGGTAACTCTTGAGGGAAAGATAAGAAAGATCAGTTGATAAAGGATAAATTGAGAGTTGAGGAGGAACTAAAACTTTTTGAACTGAGGAGAAAGGCCAGTAGAGTTGTATTCAAAGGTACCTATTATATCTATAGTGAAGAAGGACACCATTCATTTGAATTTCCCTAGGAAGATAAGAAGGTCGGTAGTATGAAATGCTATGGTGAATGAAGTTGTAGAGAACGAACTCGACGTGGAAGGTGTGAATCTTTTTCTTCGGAGAACATTGTTGCCCATGAAACAAGATGATTCTTGTCAAAGGAAGAACTTTCTCAAGACTCTATGTAGGTCTGGTGGTAAATGTTGTAAGGTGATTGTTGATGGAGGAAGTACTAATAACTTGGTTTCTGAGGAGATGGTTTGAAAGCTTATTTTAAGGAGGTTGAAACATCCTTTTCCTTATAGGATAATTTGGTTATAAGAAGATCATGCAGTAGAGGTGAAGGAGAAATGCATGGTAAGTTTTCACATTGATTCTTACAAGGATGAAGTATTATGTGATATTATGGAGATGAGTTCTTGTAATGTTTTACTTTGGATACCTTGACAGTATGATAGAGAGGCTATTCACGATTGTAAGAGGAACCTCTTTACTATCCTGAAAGATGGACAAAAGTTTATTTTGATTCCTTTGAATGATGAAGGCAAAGGAAGGAGGAACTTGATCATTGGTATAAAATCTGAGATGACTCCAAGGGTTGGAACAGACATTAAGGTTTACAGATCCAAAGGCACTTCAGAGAGTGCTAGTGGTAAGAGAAAGAAGAATAAGAACCAAGGCACGGGTGTATCAGTTAAGGACTTAGAGGACATGTATATCGAGAATCAATTTGGGATCTATGTGATGAATCATAGAAGATGTTCATGGAGATACTAGAACATCTTTTCACACATGGGGTGTCTAATGTAGGAGCATCCTAGGGAAGTTGGCGATCCTGTGTTGACCAAAAATATGTTTAAGTTTTGTTTAGTGCTCGTTAGGTGAGTTGGTAGAGCTCGGTGGAGTCTAGTTTTTCTCAGTCATTTCGGTGCTTATTTCTTGGTGGAAGGAGTATTTTATTCACCAAATGAACTCCATGTTTTTTGATAGCATTTTAGAGGGGGGGAAAGGGAGAGAAATTTGATAGGATAAAGTGTTAAGTGGGTAAGAAAGGAACTTGTAATATTTCTTGGTGGTTTGTGAGCACAACTGTAGATCTGGTTTCTTCCACTTAGTTGTAGGGTAGGCTGGTGAAGTTGGATCCTGTGAGATCTTGTGAATTTTTTAATGTATTGGTCATAATAGGGAAGGCCTTACAACTTGGCATGTTGCATATAATGAATAAAAAATAATTATTGTTGTTCATATTTTGTGTTCTTGAGTTTTTCATTGTGCTATGTCAAGCAGTTTGATTGGAGAGACTATTTTAAGACCCTCCATCCTTTGTAGTACATCTATAGGGGTCTATTAATAGTGTTGGCTGAGATATGGCATAGTGATCACAATCCCTTCCATCTTTTGAATAGGGATATGACAATCACCCTGGAGGATGTGTACCAAATTTTGCGTATTCTAGTGGTGGTACAACTATTAGAGTATGAGTCTAAGGGGGATGCAAGAGTGTATGCACTAAGGAGATTATTTGATTATGAGACCATTGCTAGATATGTAGTGTCATGGGTAGAGATGATCAATTTTTATGAGACTTTACTATCAGTGTTAGCTGGATTGATATGCTTCATTTGTCTAGATCAGAGATGCTAAGGTTTTTTAGTAGGATGGGGCCAAGTGTTAGAGACCATGATTTCTCAGTAGACACAATACACATGGGATTCCTATTTACTATCTCATTTATATTAGGATTTGCATCAGGAAGTCTATAGGACTAGGACTAGTTTATTAGCAGGAGTGATGGTCATAGAGATATGGGCCTGGGAGCATATCCCAATCACATGACCATTAGTTATAATATTGAGAGCAATGGGCCACCCTTATATTTATATGTACCAAGGTGGACCTATCAAACCTAAGCTAGGAATTTATAATATTGGCCTGAGCCATATATGATATAGACATTGTTGTGTGGTGACCATACTTGAATTGTGAACCTTGGGAGGAGGATGTTGTAAAGTTACCTTTTGTATTTAATTCCAAGCATATGATTGGAGGACAACATAGGTGATAGAGATATTTATCATCATACAAAAATTATGAAATTATGGTAGAGTGCAGGGCATGCTCTTAGGGACAATGATGTATGTGCAGTCGATTGGTGAGAGAGCAACATGGGGACCCTCCATTCACTTTGATAGGGTGCATGATGAGTATGTTGGATTGGTAACACTGGTTTGGTCACTGAATGTGCATATTGTGCATGTCAAAATTACATATTAGTATGCAACATGGTTTGCAACATGACCATTTCCATGGTTGATAGTGACAGATGAGCTGATGTCCTCTATAGAGGATGACCATCCACATCAGAGGCCTTAGAGGGTAGTTTCTGGAGACTGATCATGGGGATTATGGTGGGTGTGGAGGTGGACAATTTAGGGAAAAGGCACCAAGATGAGGAGGATATGATCCCTTAGTGGTGGATGGTTAGTGCAAAGGAGGAGAATATAAGGTGCATGTACTATAGATGGGGATCAGGCGCCCCAGTAGGTTTTTCAGAGTTTTCTTTCTAGCATAGCCATAGTAGCCACACCAAGATGATACTTAGGTCTGGTTACAGAAGTTACAGGCAAAGATTTCTCAGCTAAGGATATTGTTAGAATAGTCATAAAAAAATATCGTTGGTTTCACTATTTAGTGAGATGAGGCGATCGAAGCCTAAGGTCATGTCGAGTAGATCAAACATCATGCAGAGAATGTGGCAGCAATAGGTTCCTCTAGAAAGAACATACATTATTTGTTTTGTGAGGTTAGGAAGGGGGATTATTACAAGAAGTTGTACTATAGAGAGGCACCACTAGGGAAGAGAGCACCATCATATGCAGAGAGTTCTAGGCAGGGCCCCTCTCAAAGAGGTCAAATAGAGACTCAAGATGTGACATGTCCATTAGTTAGACCACCATAGGATCTAGATGTAGGTATAGGGGTGGTGGGATATGTCCATTGATTGGTGTGAGACCTGCAGCTTCCAGTGGGAGCCATACTTGATGTATAATTTTATATATTTTTGATAACATGATATTTGATGATGTACATTCTCACTATGATGTCTTTCCCTTCTGACACATGGATTTTTCTTTTGGTTTTATTTAATATCATTGTACCATGGGAATTATATTTTTGAGCATATGATGATGCAGTGAAAATTTATGATGTAGTCTATATGGTTATGCATGTGATATTTTACTTTCTATGATGACGTGGATTATGGATAGATTTTATTAATGATGTATTTATGTATATTTTCTATTGTCGTCTATATGGTTATGCATGTTACAAAAGTTATGATGTACACATGTTTTGTTTTTTTTCTGACCTTTTTGCACGATGATGATATTATTGTAGTATGATTTGTGTACATATATTTTATTATGAATTGAAGATAGAAATAGATTGTAAAATATATTCTAGATTATGATAGAAATATATTGTGAAATGAATTGTGGATTATGAATCTCATCCTCAAAAATGTGTGTATAGTTGATTATGTAATGATTTTAAATGTAAATTATATGCAAAATAGAATATGAGATTCTGGTGCATAATTTTTTTCTATACATGGATTTAGTGGATAGAGAATGATATGTGCCTAATGATATTAATGACGAATGAAAATGGATAACTAATGGACTGATGAATGGAATTTATCTAATGAATGCAATTAACTAATGGATATGAAGATAGATATAGAAATTAAATGATTGAAATATTAATGACTAATGATAATGGATATGGATTAATAATGATTGATAATAATGAAAATGTTGGAAGTACAATATTGGGAAAGCAAGATACTAAGAGGGGGGGGTGAATCAGATCTTAAAACTTAATCACTTAAAATAAATTGATCCACATTCATACATATATGAATTTATCCTAACATCAGATAGCATCCACAACATGAAACATATAACCCATAACACATAATTTTGGTAACCTAGAAACCCAAATAGGTAAAATTGGGGTGGGGATGACACCCACAAAATCTTCACTACTACAGCAATAAAGTGTGCCTGTTAGGGCTACAAGAGTTTGATTAAAATATACAATCTACCTAGCTAAAGGTCTTTTCGGTTAAGAACTAAAGATCATCACAATCTACCTTGTGAAAGGATTTCAACTTACAATAAAGTAAGCACTCGGCTAAGAGATTTAAAGTAGGTCTGTTAGAACCACTCTATTAAGAGATTTAACTTGATACACCTGTTAGAATGTTTCAAGTAGTGATCCTTAATTATGCACTGAGATGTTGATGACAGATCTTCTCTTTCCAATACCTTCTGTGATCTCGTAATCTGATGTCTTTACTCTACTATTCACTGCTTTGTCATTCTCCTTGATCTAAGCTTCTTCTCAAAATAACTCACTGTTCATCTCTCATGAACACACAACCCCTTCTGTCTATATATCTCTTTGTGTATGTTATTAATAATAGGGTTAGAAGAAATCTTATATGTCTTTACGGATCTGTTGGCGAGATCTAGATCAACGATCAAGATCTAATATTTATGCCTCCAAGGCATTCTAATTTTTTGATTGGCTCCATGCCATGCATAGGATAAAACAATTAAATGCATACATAACTCCGTAGATAAATATTAAACGCATACATATGTCAGCCCAAAGTTCATACAAGTCAGCCTAAACATTTTACCTCCAAGTTTGAATCAATGCTGACATGTATACAAAAACTGCTATGCAAGGCACTTAACATCTCTATCGCTTGGCACTTAAGTATTCTACTCGGCTCGACATGATGTAACTCAGCAACCTGTATTCCTACTCAGCAATGTTTCTTGGCCTTGAATATTTTTAGCTCAGCCACAGTGATAACCAACTAAAATTGCCTAAGTAAATGACTAAGTGTTGGTCACTAATCATCAACAAAACTTAGGGTTTAACAATCTCCCCCTTTGATATTAGTGGCAAAAACACACTTATCATTTCGATTCGTTCCATCCAAAATTTTTCCTAAGTACACAATGTACTCCCCCTAGGAATGTACTCCATACTACATACAAAAATTTACATAGTATACATGCCTTCAAAAAAAAAAATACAATTATACCTGTACTGTTCCTCTTACTTTGTATCCTTGTCATATTCCCCCTTGTTTTTGTCACTGATTGCAGGTGGGGTTAAGTTGTACTTATCCAAAAACCATTTATGAAGTTGTAAGGTGGAAGAAAATGCAATGTCCCAACTGTCCTTAACAAACTTCATAACCTCTAATTTGACTTCTAGCTTGGCAGCTAGACTTACTAAACTTTCTGCAGTAGAGAGATCCGCATTTCTCTTAACCAATTCTTTTGCAGCTAAAAGTTCTTTCTGAAGTACCTCCAGATGACATATCAGGTTGGTCTGAATAGTAATCAATTTGGCCCTTATCTGACCATCTTTAGCCATGAGCTTAGATATTCTCCTTTGTGCATTAGTCAATTTGTTAAAATGTAAGGAGCTAATGCTAGCATCCATAATTAGTGAACTCCCAGTTGACTTCAAGTCTAATTGGAATTTCTCTATGGCCTGTAGATTATCCTTTGTGAAGAATTCAACATCACATAACTTATTATACAAACAATAAACAATAGTTGTAACTTCCTCCAAATTTTCTAAAAGAGAAGAAAGTTCAACCTGCTTTGTCGCAATCTCTCCTAAGATTTTTGCTAGTACTTTGTTCTCAAATTTCCTCTTGGACCATTATAATAAATTCTCATTAGACTCAATGTTGTCATCATTTACCTTCTACACAATATGAACTAACTATTCAAGAATAGGAGCTTGAGGATTTTCATCTTCCATGTCAAAAGATTTTACAAATATATCCTTGATGTCATGTAACACTTGCTTTTGCTTCTGCTCTCTTTTCATTTCTTCCTACCTTTTCTTCCTCTTGAGTAATTCTTGAAGAGTCTCAATCTATTCATAAGATAAAACATTGGGATCCCATGGTGGAATCACAATCACTTCATCTAATGTGACATCAAGAATGGGAGACTTCTTCTTCATAACTTTCCTCCTCTTAAATTCAGGTGAGCTACTGCTCAGCTTCATTTACTCAATACCTTTTCCTTTTGTAGTAGTAGTCACCGTTGCATCTTTCAATTAAGTCAAAATTACCTGTTGATCAGGCATACCTCCTATTTTAAGTTGAGTGGGAGTGGATGATATAGAGTGTGGTAAATCAACCAACACTTACACTGCCTCTTGTTCCTTAGGCTCATTGTCAGTATCCCTCATCTCCTGTCCACTATCTAAATTTTTTTTCACAACCTCTAAAATAGGTGAATTTTGTATATTTACCTCTTGTTCATTTCTCTTCTCCTTCTCTGCTTCCTTTGGATTAAATTTATCTTCAGGTTTCTCTATACTCTTCTCTCCTTCAGCCTTAATAGGTGATTCTCTACTTGTATCTCTTGGCTCATCCTGACCCTCAGCATCCAAATTACTACAGTCATCAATTGTGATGTCAATTAGACTGTATGTTGTCAGATCAACAATATTTATTGTATCTGTTTGTTCTTTTGATTCTTCTTTAGTCTTTTTAGGATCAGTAGCAATTTTTTCTTTTGTTTTTTGTGGTGCAGGGGTGGATTCCACTTCTTTATCATTCTTCTCAAATGTTCCTTCATCAGTTTTCTTCTTTTGTGGAGCTATCAATCCAAATATTTCCTTCCATATCCTTGTACTCTATTGTACTACACTTTCAATATCATTTTTCAAAATAGCATATCCTCTAATTTTAGGTTGAATTTTATGCTTATACTCCTCAATAAATTTATCTCTTTATTTCTTAGTTAGCCTAGGATAGCCTTAGCTAATGTACCTTCTCTAATATGTCTCTCAGTACTAAGTGCAAATTCCCATTTTCTAGATAGAAACTCATATAGTTAAGCCAACACATTATTTCCTATCTGTATAGGAGTTAACTTGAAATTGCTCATCATGTCTTGTAGAGATTCCTGAACTTTATGCTTATCTTCTACCTTCAATTTCTCATACTTGATAAACTTAAAGCTAGATAACCCTACAGAATTCCTCAAATTCTCACATACCTCATTAATATCAGTGGGTCTTTTCAATGGTGCTTTTGGTATGTTTTTGGGTTCATCAGTTTAAGTCTTTTCTTCATCACTTTCTGGATCCAAATGTAGTTTCCTTCTTGGTCTCTTTACTTATAGGCTTGGTAGAGCCTTTGTTGAAAATTTAGTTTTTGATCCAGAACTATTCTCTCCAACCTTCTTTGCATATAATTTTGTCTGCACTACTGGAGATGTAGTATCAGATGCCCTTGTCCTTGGATGATTGGCAATGGGAGAGGTAACTTTAGGTTTTTCTTGGCTTGGCTTAGTTACCTTGGCTACTACTGGTTTCTTTCCTTTTTCCTTAACAAGAATCTCTTCCTTAGATTCACTTACTCTTTCTTCTTCTTCTTTAGATATATCTTCTCCTTGTCTAGTAGATATGCCTAGAGGTGCATCCTCTGACTCCTCATCACTAGGCAATCCAACCATTTTCTTCATATTCTTCACAATATTTTTCCTCTTTCTCTCCATGGTTCCTACCTTTAGTTTCATAGATATCTTTCCCTTAGCTTCATCATAATTTCCAAATCTCTTTTCTTTTGTATCAATCTCCTCTGCTAGGAGTGTTGTGATAGCTGCTAATGTTTCATTAATGTTAACTTCATAGGGAAATGGCTCTAGCCATGATACCCTAGGTGTCACAGCCTGAATGTATGTGTAATATGTGTCGACTAGAAAACATCTCTTCATAGTGCTTTTCCACAAGTGAACTAGGAATTCTAGATCTCAACCTCATTCTCTTTTTGAATTCCACAGAGTAGTTTCCCATAATACTATTGAAATTATTGCCTAATTGCTGAATACATTCACTAATCTGCATAGTAATAGGTCTATCCTTATTCCAAACAATATTTACCAGTGTAGGGAATGAATTTTATACATAGAAGAATATGAAAATTAGTAAAGAACCAAACTTACATGATGAGCTCTTAGCTTTTCTGATTGATAGTAGGTTCTCGGCTAGTTGTGTTAACTGCAGCTCGGCAAGGTCATAGGTGTGATTCTTCTTAACTATCTTCCATGATTGGTCCACAACTGTGCAGGGAACACTATCTAGTCAACTTGACATATAGAACTTATGTGTAATCACTATCACTCCAAACTCAAGCTCTAAATCTTCAATTATAGAGATAGTCATACCTCTGTTATTCCAGACAACTCCTTTGTTAGCTTCTATTTATTGTTTACTTTGATCTCTCATCATTTGTTTTCTGCTGACAATAGGATATCTAGTTACTCAATGAATAATGTCTTTAGTGATCCTAACTGGTCCATTGTCCAGCCACATAATGCATATTATGAACTCGGCTTAGAACAACCTTAATCCATTCATCTTTGAAGTCTGGCAGAAAATCTAGGGCACGAGTTAACCCTTTGTTAGCTAAATGCTTGAATTCATCCTTCAAAACTCCATTTTTGCACAACTTGTTGTAGGATTCCCTCAATTCACTATCACCTTCTTCACCAATCTTAACCATGTAACAAGATCTAACATTGTGGATCATAAGTACCTTTCATGGAATAGATGAGAGGGCTCCATTCAGATCACCTAAAATTGTTCTTTTAGGAATGACTCAGAAGTTAGGAGGTGCACACGCATCACTTCTCACCAGCTTAATTTTATTTAGCTCCTCCTCCATACCTTTGACTGGTGTGGAAGAACTTGCAGCCATAATATCTAAAATTAGGGTTTGAAAATGAAGAATAGGGTACCTCGACAAGTAGCACTTTGCACTTTTCACCTTAGGGTTGTCGACGACATGCTGGAAAGATCTTCGATACAAACTTTGCTAAGATCAATTTTGCAACTTCTTCAATCACTCTGTGAATACTAAAAATTACAACGTAAAATGAAGAATAATTGGTTTGTTCTTATATAGACTTGAAAGGTCAAGGTAGGTAAGCGATAAATGCTCTGCCCATTGGGTTAGTGCAAACCTGCTATCATTAGCTGACTAACACAACTTGCATACCACTTGGCTTACCATACTTGACCATCACAAAATTTACTCAGCCAACCAACTTGGCACCTACAGTGCAGTTAACTCTTCTTGGCATTTGTCACAAACATGTCCTGGTGCATCTCAACATATGCAAATATGGACTTTGGCACATTTACATATTAGGAACTGATGTAAGATTTGAAATTTAAATGTAGTTCCTTACATACCTCTATTTCTCAGTTAGAGATGGTGTGATCACCTATTCCATTGGATTGGGTGACCTCGACTTTAGTAGTTTCACTGCTACTTGGCTCTGTTTTCCTTACTCTCTTCCTACACTCTCTCTTAGTGTGACCAATATTTAAACAACTAAAGAAAACTAGGCTTCCATTCATCCAACTCTTAGATTTTCCTCTGAAATGTGTCTTTAAGCAATCTTCAGGTGCATGTCCATATTCTTCACAGTAATGACAACTTGGCCTTGTGTTATAATCCCAATTGTAAGAGTTTCCTTTCCTAGGTGCTTTTGTTTGTGTCTTAGATGTCCATTGTTGTTTAGCGTTGGATCTACAATCTTGTGCTTTATGACCATCTTTCTTGATGCAGGAGCATCCTGGGTGTAAGGGAAATCTTGCATTACCCAAAAATATGTGTTTTTCTCTTCAATAAGGGCTATTTTGTACAAAGCTTCTATTTTTGGAAACTTACTATTTTTAGTAAGTTGGTCGTTTGAACTCAGAATGTTCTAATTTTCTAGGTGAAGGTTCATCTTAGTCATATAAGAACGCTAGTTGAATTTCATTTCCAGATCATCTATATTGGCAAAGTTATTAAGGATTTACTATTGAGATTTTAGGGTGCAAAACCTTTGAGCTCAATTTTTAGGACCTTAGAGGCTCCAGATCGAGGTCAAACCACCAGCTGACTGGAGCTTCACAGTCAGGCACTATAGATCGCGATCTCCCCTTTACGAAAAGTGGTTATACTAGCCAATCAGAGCTACGGTTCAAAAGTTATGGCTTCCAGAAGTTGGGCTACCTAATCTCATGTTTTGTAAATATTTAAAGCCGACCCTTTTGTAATAAAAGTGAAAAATAATTAAATTCTAAGGGTAGTCGGCCTTAATGGCTAGATTTCTAGAACCTTCTCGGGCGGTGGAAAATTGCCTATTTAAGGAAGGCCCGTGGTGTTTTCTAGGGCAGTTTTGGGTGGTTATTTGAGACTTTGTCCTACAGATTATTGTAAGGGAGGCCCATGTGGCTTTTGATATTGTAATTCTAAAGTTTTTAATTCCACATTTGTGGAGCCAATAAGAAGCCAATTTTTTGTTCTTGCAAATTTTTGTTGTTTCTCTCTTTGTTTCTGTCGTGTACTTGTGGTATTAAGGGGAGTCCCCTTCATCAAGTGGTATCAGAGTGAGAAGTTCCTGAGTGTGTAGACAGATTGCCGACTGTGAGGTAGTTTGCACTAGGACCGTGGTTAGGGTTTCAGGGATAAGCAAAAAAATTCCTCCACGAAGGGAGCATGGCAGAAGAGTCGAAGGTGTACCGCCTGAGGTTAGAGCCCTCCAGAGACAAGTGCAAGCATTGCAGGAAGAGATTCGCAGAGGCATGAATATTTTCGTAAAAGAGGAAAGTGAGGATGAAGCTGACGTAGAAGGAGATTTTGATCAGGAAGGTGAAACTTTGAACCAAGAGGAGGAAAGGCTTTTTCGGGCCATTTCTAAGATCAGGAAAAGACCTAAGCTCAAGGTTCCCACATTTTTAGGAAATCTTAACCCAGAAGAGTTGATCAACTGGATCAATGAAATAGAAGAATATTTTGAGTATGAAGATATTGAGGATCCTGATAGGGTCAAATTTGCAAAGGCCCGACTGAAGGGTCATGTGAAGATCTGGTGGCAGGAGATTCAGTAGGAGCAAAATAGAAGAGGAAAGGAGAAAATCACAAGATGGGATCGGATGGTGGATAAATTGAAGCGAAATTTCATTCCTGTTGATTATGAGCTTGATCTACTAAAGAAAATGCAAGGTTTGAAGTGAGCAGGAAAATCTGGCCAAGAGTATACGAAGGAGTTCTATCGAATCCTCATCCGAACAGGCCATGCGGAAGCTGACAAGGAGAAACTTGTCCGTTACCTTAATGGGTTGAGGCCGAGCATTCAGGAGGAGTTGAACTTGATTTGAATGAATAGTATTGAAGAGGCCTACCAGTTTTCCCTAAAG
>MU225677.1:910362-931456 GCA_018584345.1 Thuja plicata | reverse complement strand
TGGAAAATTGCCTATTTAAGGAAGGCCCGTGGTGTTTTCTAGGGCAGTTCTGGGTGGTTATTTGAGGCTTTGTCCTACAGATTATTGTAAGGGAGGCCCATGTGGCTTTTGATATTGTAATTCTAAAGTTTGTAATTCCACATTTGTGGAGCCAATAAGAAGCCAATTTTATGTTCTTGCAAATTTCTGTTGTTTCTCTCTTTCTTTCTGTCGTGTACTTGTGGTATTAAGGGCAGTCCCCTTCATCATTTCTAACACTTGTAACAATAACCATTGAATCTTGGTTTGGGAGGTGCATCATTTGCTTTAGCCTAACATTCATGTTTTTTATGTCCAAACTTCTTGCAATTAAAATAGTAACCATTGAACTTAGGTTTAGGATTGGACTTACCTTTCTAGCTTCGGCAAATGTTTGTTGTATGACCTAGTTTTGCACAGTGGTGGCAAACAAGTTTATTTTTCTTTTTCTTTGCATTCCTCCTTTCACCATTCTTAGATGATTCTCCTTTCTTAGTAGATGTCTTTGGTTCAATGTGATCTAATATAGAAGAATCTTTTGGTCTCCTTGATGCTTCCATCAGATTCTCAAAATGATTCAAGGCTTCATTAGGTTTATTCAACCTTTCATTCAGTTCCTTCTCAGATCTCAAATCATCTTTCAATTGATTGGTCTCAGATCTCAGATTCATCATTTCCACATCTTTCCTACTAATCTCCTAATTTGCAAGTAGAATTTGATTTTCCATGTCAACCTGATTGATTTTCATCATTGGCACATCATGTGTCCCTTCATCAAGTCTGACAGTTATCACTCTTTTATCTTCTTCTGTCATTGTTTTTTCATCTCCATCTTTCTTCTTTTTTTACACTGCTTCACATAGTCTTACAATCTGCATTTCTTGTTCTCTTTTCAAGTTCATAACTTCTTCACACAATACATTGTTCTTTTCCAGTAGATCTACAATTGTTGGATCACCCTCAGTAGAATCTCCATTCTGAAATAGATTTGTTGTGTCATCTTCCTGATAATGAGTATCATTCATTTGTTTGGCCAAATCTCTCATAGCTATCAATAATTTCTACAATTACCATTTTTCTATCTCACACTAATGTAATGCTATCTAAATCTCAATCTTCTCATTCTCAATGACTTTACCCAACTTGTAGACCTCTATCCCAAGATCTATACTCACAAGCTGATTAAAAGCTTTTATAGGATAACTGTGCTCTGATACCAATTGTTGGAAGTACAATATTGGGAAAGCAAGATACTGAGAGGGGGGGGGGGGGGGGAANGGGGGGGGGTGAATCAGATCTTAAAACTTAATCACTTATAAAAAATTTATCCACATTCATACATATATGAATTTAGCCTAACATCAGATAACATCCAAAACATGAAACATCTAACCCATAACACAGAATTTTGGTAACCTAGAAACCCAAATAGGTAAAACTGGGGTGGGGATGACACCCACAAAATCCTCACTACTACAGCAATAAAGTGTTCCTATTAGGGCTACAAGAGTTTGATTACAAAATGCAATCTACCTGGTTAAATGTCTGTTCAGTTAATAACTAAACATCATTACAATCTACCTTGTGAAAGGATTTCAACTTACAATAAAGTAAGCACTCAGCTAAGAGATTTAAAGTAGGTCTATTAGAACCACTATGTTAAGATATTTCACTTGATACACCTATTAGAATGTTTCAAGTAGTGATCCTTTGTTATGCACTCAGATGCTGATGACGGATCTTCTCTTTCAAATACCTTCTGTGATCTCACAATCTGACATGTCTTTAGTCTGCTATTCATTCCTCTGTCATTCTGCTTGATCTAGGCTTCTTCTCAAAATAACTCACTGTTCATCTCTCATGAACACACAACCCCTTCTATCTGTATATCTCTCTATGTATGTTATTAATAATAGGGTTATAAGAAATCTTATATGTCTTTACGGATCTATTGGTGAGATCTAGATCAACGATCAAGATCTAATATTTATGCCTCCATGGCATTCTAATTTTCTAATTGGCTTCATGCCAGGCATAGGATAAAAAAATTAAATGTATAAATAACTCCATAGATAAATATTAAATGTGTACATATGTCATCCCAAAGCTCATACAAGTTGGCCTAAACATTTTACCTCAAAGTTTGAATCAATCCTGACATGTATGCAAAAACTGTTTTGCTCGGCACTTAACATCTCTGTTGCTCGACACTTAAGTATTCTACTCGGCTCAACATGATGTAACTTGGCAACTTATATTGTTGCTCAGTAATGTTTCTCGGCCTTGAATAGTTTTAGCTTGGCCACAGTGATAACCAACTAAAACTGCCTAAGTAAATGACTAAGTGTTGGTCACTAATCATCAACAAAACTTAGGGATTAACAAAAAAATGAAAAGTGATGTGAGTCCTAAATGGTTTGCTTTTGGATATTTCCATGTGTAATCCATAAAGTTAAGATCCATGTATTAGTTGTGCATGTGTATTTGGGTACCTGATAAAAGAGATACAACACAACAATAAGTCATTGCATTAGTGTAAAAAGGTTAGATAAACATACAAAACCCACTAATATCGACCTATTTCCTTCTAACTAGGAAGAGTGTGATTAGTAACATAAAATCCCTCAGTTTATGCTACAATCAGTGACATATATGACCTAGCATGAAGGATTTTAGTTTAAAAACAAGCTAAAAAGATGAGAAAGCATGCATCCTAGCTTTAAGATTGAAAATGAGAACAATGCAAAAGCATGAAATATGAAGTGAAATGTGATTCTAAGGTTAATCTAACAGCATAAAAATGCATTTACAATCTAAGGTGAAGGCTTAATTGCTCTCAAAAATGGCTTCTATTTATAGAAGAATGAGAGAGAGAGAGAGGGGGGGAAAAGGTGAATTAATGAGTTAAGGGACTCATTAATGGAGGTGTAAGAACCATTAATGCCCAAGGCATTAATAAGGCATGGAGGAGACATAGGCTTAAGGCATCTTCATTAATAAGGCATCAATGAAAGCCTTAAAGAAGTAAGGGAAGGGTGTAAGAGGGTGGCTTGAGAATGTGGACATTAAGGAAGTCAAGCTTGAGAAAGTGGACTTTCTCAAGTGGGTTGAGTTGCTAAGCATTCCTTAATGGAATGTGACAACATTAGGAGGTGGGTTAGGGCTAGAATTAGGATTAGGATTACATTAGCAAGGGTGAATGGGTTGAGAAGGGTTAGAACCTAGGGTAGAAGTGGTTGAGATAGGTTAGGTTGGGGTTTGAGGGAATATTAATTAAATGAATTAAACTTATTTAATTCATTCAAAAATATAGGAATTAATTATTTAAACAATTTAATTGCTTTTTAATAATTAGGGGACTATAGCCATTTTAATTAAATTAAATAGGCTAGGGGAATGGGTTATTTTGCAAGTGGGTAATTGATTTAGGGATTTATTTAATTCCTTTGTAATTAACAACTATAGCCATGTTTGATTTTGGTTTGATTTAATTGGTTTGAATTGATTTAAATCATATGGCTATAGTAGTTAATATAATTTAGTGATAAAAATAACCTAGGACATTAAATTGATTCGAAGAATTATACCAAGCAGTAACAGGGTCATTTAGACATAATCGAGGGTATGATCACACTTAGGGAAAATAGGGTCCATAGTTGGAACAGACCAAATTCAGGTGGTTACATTTGCCCCTCTTTGAATTGATGTGCGAGTAGCACATTGATTCAAAGAAAGTTTTTAATTTTGACTTCATAAAGATTGAGAATTCCGTTCTTGGTTGTCGAACGAAATGTTGATGAGATCAATCTTCCACTTGATCGAACCAAACTGATGGAATTGATTTTGAAATTGGTTGTTGTCCTAAAATCAATAAAAGATTTTTAAAATACCAATTCTGAACTTGGTTGTCGTCCAAAGATTGATAATACAAATTCTGAACTTGGTTGTCATCTAAAGAGCTAGTACGAAGCTACCAGGAGCTTTATAAAAATCATTTAAATTGAGGAAACATAATATATCCAGCTCATGAGAACCAAAGCATTCTATCTGACAATTCTGACTTTAGTTAAGGAAATTTTTATGCCCCTTATTTTGTTTGATAACGAACTCATTTTTAATGCAATTTTGAGAAAAAATTTAATTGATGATAGTGTGATCATGTCCCCTTGGGAATGAAATCGAAGGAAAAGAATAAATCCCTCAGTTGAAACAATGTAACACTTGCAGGAAGCGGTTAGGACCGAAAAACATGGAGTAGAAGAAGAGGTGTTTAAAAATAAACACATGATTACCAAGTTAATTACATGAAAATATGAGTGATAAAATGATGTTTAGACCAAGATGTATGATAAAATGTGCAGTATTGAACAATGTTGGGAACAAATGAAGTAAATGCGTAATTTTTGAAACTGTCACAAAAATGACACTGTGCTACTGAAAATATCTTAGGTACCTTCAATTTGGTTCCCGATTGAGCAAAAATAGAATAGAAATGAGTTTGTAGTTGTCTGGGAGGAGTTTTGAAACTCCTAAATGTCTCAAAAGAACCATATAAGCCTCCAAAATTACCATTTCACTATTCATTTTCACTTTCCTCCATAGAAATTCAGAGAGCTTTTCAAAGAAGATGGTAGTCCCTGTGAGGAAGCACTGTTTCGAGATGAACCATCGACATCAGCATCCAGTCGACTACCCACTGCCGGTAAGTGCTTGATAAACTACCCTATGAATTTTGCAATTTTCAATTTCATGCATTTTTGCGATTTTTAGAGCTAGTTGAATTTAGGATTGCATCTGGGATTCTGAATCAAATCCTATCAATCTCATGTCGCATCCAGTTTTTCCTGGATCACATCTGGTTTTCTTGGATTCCTGCATCGCATTTGGTATTTCCCAGATCACATCCCTTTTTAATTCTTTTGTCCTATTTTGAGTGAAAATCCATCAGTGGATCGCATCCCATTTTCTTAGGATCACATCCTGTGTTTAGGATCGCATCCCATATTTTGGGGATCGCGTCCGGTAAACGCAATCGCATCTTGTATTTCCAGGATCACATCTGGTAGAAAACTTAGAATTTTAATGTGTTTAATCTATTTGCGTCCTGCAAACTTGAAATAACTTAGTTGATTAGGAATTTTCCCCTGTAATGTAGATAGGATACTGATGTATAGCCATTTCTATCCAAATTAGGCCTAGTTTGAAGTAGTCACATTTCATGGTACATACCCTACATGTGTACTTGCATTGTCTGGATAATTATCAGATGATGAGCAGACAACTATGATTCGATGTGGATTGCGCTCGTTGATAGGTTTACCCAAGATCAGGGTAAACCATGGGTTGTTGATTTCTCTTACCGAGAGATGGCACTCAGAGCAAAATACCTTCCATTTACCTACAGGAGAGATTATTGTGACCCCAGAGGATGTCTAGAGGATACTTTGTGTACCTATGATCGGTCATGAGGTATGATTTGAGTTGATGATGGCCGTTGTGATTGGTGTTGCACTGAGATATTTTTAGGATGATACTATAGACCAGAGATATTTATCATGGGACTACATGGTTGATCATTACGATCAATTATCTATTTATCTAGGAGGTCTGGTAGGCAGCATCCTCATGCCAGATAAGGGCCAACATGGATTTATGGTCTGTTGAGTAGATATGATCGAGTAGATGGTGACCCACCATCATCGATTTGCTTGGGGGAGCTGTATCTTAGCTCATATGTACAAAGAGCTCCATGAGATTGTATACCATTACACCCGAAATATGACTATGGGTATACTTATTCTTCAGAACTGGGCCTGGGAGCACATACCTATTACATGGCTGATTGTAGATAGGTAGAGGGCACCTAAGCAGCCCTATGTATATATGTATGCAGGACTTCTATAGCAGCCCCATCTGGGCAAGATTGAGTATTGGTGTCGATTATTTGATGACATGACAGAGGTCATTTGGCAACCATATCTAGATTGTGAGGTATGGACTTCAGATGCCTGGTAGGTGCCATTTTTGTGTCACAGTAGATATCTCATTAGGAAAACCAGGTACATCATAGAGAAGTTCCTCATCACCAAAGTATTGAGACAGTATGGTCGGCGGCAGGGCCAGATAGAGGATGTTCCAGTAATGCCCGCACCAGAGATGAGACACCTTTATGGGGGGCACAGTTGACATATGAGAATACACATCAGGAGATTCAAGACATAGTAGCAGTAGATTGGGATCTCTATCCTAATGTAGAGGGCATAGGTGTATCTGATGGTTATGCTGCTGAGAGGCTCCAGTACCCATTTCTGTGATTCACTATTCCAGAGGAGGTCATCCCACGTATAGAGGAGCCACTAGAATATGATCTTGATGATCGACCGGTCAAGGGTAGAGGAGATGCATAGAGAGATAGGGCTCCCAGTATGCATGGAGGTCATGATGGTGGCAGGGACGGTGGTAGAGATGGTAGGCATCCTCCTCCCGATGATGGGCATGATGGTGATGACAGGGGTGGTGGTGGTGAGGTAGTGGATCCAGGTGTAGCCAGCGACAGTGGGAAGGTGAGATGGCAGAGATTCAG
Organism: Thuja plicata; assembly: GCA_018584345.1. Classification (NCBI taxonomy): domain Eukaryota; kingdom Viridiplantae; phylum Streptophyta; class Pinopsida; order Cupressales; family Cupressaceae; genus Thuja; species Thuja plicata. Next base: position 924,855 of record MU225677.1, on the reverse strand, counting down.
ATTTGTGGCCCCTCGGAAAGATATTGGTCCATTTCTGACAATAGAGTAGTAGCGACAGAGGTGGCAGAGGTCCAAGGATCAGGATCCAGGCAGAGACAGAGATCCTCTATCTAGATGTGAGCAGGAGAGAGTATCTCCAAGCTAGGATCATAGATTTGGGGGCCAGAGTCACTACTGATGATGCTTTATTGGCAAACAGGGATAGATAGCTTGAGTGGCTGATAGCCAAGAGAGATGCATAGGCTCAGATAGTAGTCCATTAGGGATAGAGGGATACATACTACTATGCCCTATATCACGTAGTAGTTCCAGAGGGCCAGAGAGCACCCTCATTTTCTCGAGTGGCTTAGTAGTTAGACGGGGCCATGCCGCCTCTAGCAACTCCTTTTGCACCACCTCCTCCTCCTCCTCCTGATCAGGGAGAGGGGGCGAGACAAAGTTGATTTGTGCATCATTTGTATGACATGTATATTTTGAGATCATATTTGTATATCTGGATCCTGTTGAGATCCCTTTTTGTAGATGATATTATACATGTATATCTGATTCATTTTGGCGCACTAATACATTGATACTCTTTATGCTCACTGATACACTGACGTTCTTTATATTTTAATCTGTACCATGTTATGATGATAGATATCTAATGCAACTTTCTTGAATCTGACATGTTTCATGAGTTCTTTTTGCTTTCATAGATGTGGTAAATGTATCTTTGCATATGTGATTATATCTTGATCTTTTGATGAGGTAGTTGTTAGATGATAACATCATTTTATGATTGGATGTGATGAGTCCTTACTGATATAAATATGTTTCAAATGGTACTTAGGTGAAAATGCAAATGTATGTGTCTTTTGATTTTCTAGTTATGCAAAATAGATGTATGGATGCACTTAGGATGAAAAAGTAAAATGCAATACATGGATGCTTCATTTTTGTATTTTCTGGTTTCTTCTTTTCAATGAATGCAAAATGTATGCTATGGATGTGCAATGATATTCGATATCAGTAATATAGATGATGTAATTAACTTGATTATTTAGAAGAAGATACAAACCATTTTTTAGTACAAAATTCCTTATGCTGTTATGTCTTTTATAAATGCACCATGAAATCTCTTAAATGCAGCTATATGCAGACTCTTAGGACTTGTCACTGATATACAAATATTGTGACATTTTTATCATCATTGGGCACTTTTTGGAATAGACCACCTGATAGTACAACCATCACTAAAACCCACCGATATTATGATAATATGAATATTATGTTTTATTGAAATGTCAGAAATAGACTTAGGCATCAAGGCATAGAAGCGAGGATAACAAAATAGTCACCTTCCTTTTAATATACCAGATTCTGATTAAGGAAAGATATTGGACCTGCAATGAAATTGAAAATTCATATCCTTAGGTACATTATGATTCGCATACCTTAGTGAGAATCTAGATAAGAAAATAGACAAGGAAATTGTTTCAACCTCACCGTAGTTTAAACATAACGAAGATCGAGATATATGTGACTATCCATGCATAGTGGCAGCTCTTACCATAAACATCCAAGTTAGGTGAAATTTATAGGATCATTTGGAACAATCACCATACACAGAAAATCAAGAAAACATTATGCCCCCAATCCTTGCGACTCTTTGTCTTTGCGCAGACATCATTGAGTAACTAAGAAGACATAACAAATCATCAATTGTGAGTCAATCAAATAAAATTTATAATTACTTAGATGCCCCTAGTTGAAAAAATCATCAGGACATTTAAAGAATTATAATCAAACAAATATCAAACTCTGTGTTTAAGTAGTACTTGTTTATTCATATATCAAACACAGTAAAGATTTATCAATTAGAAAATCAAGCAACATGGTGTTCCATGTCTGTGCATTGATAGGATAATGCGTTCCTATTTGTGATCCAGTATAACCTTGTAGGAATGTTGTGAATGTAAATGTCATGTCCCATGTTGTGAAAAGACACCCTTGTTTTTGAGAAGTGACATCTTTGGCATGTATCAAGAAACATTGTGTTCATGAGGAAAACCATCCTAGAGTAACTTAGCAACCATAACCTACCATACTAGCAAAGATGCCCCTAGTGCAAAATGACTTATTCCTAAGACGTAAAGATAGACAAATCCCAAGCGAGGATAAGATAGTCTTTTAGAAAGAATGAAGTCAGCGTATGAGCATGGGAAAAATTATGAAGGCCTTGTGTTAGTAGTGCATTGATAGATAGAGCACAAAATACAAGTGACACTTGATTGCCAGGTTTTCACCACTTAGCAAGATGCTTTTTCTTTCTTTTTTTGCTACCAAGATGCCTGTTTTACCAGGTGCTTATCAAGGCACTTTTCTCTTTTTATTTTTTCAATTTTTTTGCTATTTTTGCTTTTTTGAATGTTTTTGTAGTATCAAGGCACCTATTTACTAGGTTTTCACCAAGAATACCCCTTTTTGAAGGAGCTTTTCCACTATTTTTGGATTTCTTCAGGATCAATTTTCTGAATGTTTTTGGTATTTTACAAGAACTATTTGCTGTACAGGCTCTGCTAGCCGAACATTAAGTGTAGAACCACTTCAAATGTAGAGTGTTGATAAGATCTAAAAGAATGTCTCCTTCAGGTGTAGCTAACTGATAAGCTCCAATCCAAAAGGTAGCAATGATAACATAAGCTCCCATCGAGTTAGGTTCAAACTTTCCTTTATGCTCTCAGTTAGGCTGGTTCTTAGGATTCTCCTTGAGGATGAGATATCCTACTTCAAATTTGCATGGTTTGACCTTTTTATTGTAACCTTTGGACATACATGCTTGATATACCTTGAGGTGATCAAACACTTGTTGCCTGCACTCATCTAGTAGGTCCAGGGAATTCACCCTATCTATGCAGTACTGCTCATCAGTAACAACACCTTGTAAAGATATCTGCAAAGATGGGATTTCAACCTCAATAGTTAGTACCACTTTAGTGCCATCAACTAGAGAAAATGGCATGGCTCTAGTTGGTGTTCAGATGCTTTTTTTGTAGGCCCATAGTGCTGGGTTCAGTTGTAGATGCCAGACTTGCTTATAGTTCTGTGTAAAATCTTGAGAATATTCTTGTTTGATGCCTTAGCCTATCTGTTACCTTGAGGGTAATAGATTGAGGAGCAATGTTGAGTAATATGGAACTATTCACAAAGGTCATTAATGTCTTGATTTATAAATTGGCCCCCATTATCTATTACAATTGAAGAGGGTATGCCATATCTACAAATGATGTAGTTCAGAATGAACATAGACACATGTTTGCCAGTGGCTTTGATTAGCGGCATGACTTCGACCCACTTTGTGAAATACTCAGTGGCCGTAATGATAAAATTGTGTCCATTTGAGGAGTTGGGATATATTTGTCCTACCAAGTCAAAGGCCCATTGCTGAAATGGCCAATGTGTTATGAAAGGTATAAGTTCTCTGGCAAGAGCATGGATAAGGTTTCCATGTGTCTGACATTTAAGACATTCTTTTGAAAATTGAATAGCATCTCACTCCATGGTAGGCCAATAATAGCCTACTCTGAGAAATTTATTGGCTAATGAAAAGTCGTTCGAGTGTGATCCACATATACCTTTGTGGACATATTTTAATGCTAGATCAAACTCTTCGAGTTCTAAACACCGAAGAAGTGTACCATCGAGACTGTGTCGATATAGGTTGTTAGTTATGAGGATGTAACATAATGCTATCCTAATCAGGGATCTTTTCTCATTTATGGATAGATTGGCGGGAAGGGTTTGGTCTAAAAGGTAAGCAATGATACTGGCATATTGAGATTGATCTAGGGTATTCAAGGTACATATTATCTAGTATTCAGGGTTAGCAAAGGTAGGATAGGATATTTCTTCCATCAAGAAGTCATAGCGGAATTGATGCTCCTCTAGTTGCAACATGGATGCCAAGGTAGCCATAGCATCTGCAGCTTTGTTCTTTGATCTTGGTATTTTTTGGAAGGTGACGAAGACAAAGTACTTCTTCAGATCATCAACTAGTTGCTTGTAGGGCATCAAATTTTCATCTTTTGTTTGATACTCCCCATTGACTTGATTGATAATTATTTGGGAGTCACCATATATGTGCAACTCTATGATCTTCCATTCCATAGCTAGCTTGAGGCCGTTGACCAATGCTTCATACTCTGAGATATTGTTGGTGCATGGAAACATCAATTTGTAAGATTTGGCAATATTTTATCCTTGTGGAGTTATGAAGAGGATCCCAGCTCTAGATCCTTGTTGAGTGAATGAACCGTCAAAGTACATCTTGCATGGATGTTCAGTGAGATGCATGATTGTTTCATCAAGGAATTCAATTAGTAATGGTTTATCATCCTGGAGTGGTGAATCAGCCAATTGATCTGCAAGTACATGTCCTTTGATGGCTCTTTGTTCTACATATTCAATGTCAAACTCACTTAGAATCAGGACCCATTTTGCCAAACGTCCTGTTAATGTTGTTCTGCTCAAAAGATACTTTAGAGGATTGATCTTAGCCATGAGCTTCACTGTATGGGAGAGAATCTAGTGTCTCAATTTTTTTGATGTGAAGACGACTACTAAGCATTCTTTTTCAATAATGCTATAATTGAGCTCATAAGTGACTAGTGTTTTACTAATGTAGTAGATAGCTTGTTCTTTCTTTGTTTCATCTTCTTGTGCCAGCAATACTACTAGGGATGTAGTTGTAGCTGAAATGTATAGGAGTAATGGTTTTCCATGAATAGGCACCATAAGAATAGGTGGAGCGGCCAGGTACCCCTTCAATTCTCTGAAGTTTGCTTCACATTGTTCATCCCATTTGAAGGTAACCCCTTTATGTAGTAGCTTAGTGAAGGGTTGTGCCTTATCTGCTAGTTGGGACATGAATCTCCTGATGGATTGAAGTCTCCCTTTTAGTGTCCTCATTTGACTGATGTTACATGGAGGAGCCATCTCTAGAATAGCCTTTTCTTTGGCAGGATCTACCTCGATTCCCTTTGTAGATACTATGAATCCTAGGAGCTTCCCTGATTGGACCCCAAAGGCACATTTATTCGGGTTGAGCTTGAGTTGGAATTGTTCCATTCAATCTAATATCTTTCTTAGGTCAACAATTTGAGTACCTCTCTCCTTAGATTTAGCTAATGTGTCATCCACATAGTCCTCCATGTTCTTGTGCATCATGTCATGGAATATTGTTGTCATAGCTCTTTGATATGTTGCACCAGCATTCTTTAACCCAAAAGACATGACACTCCAACAAAAGGTGCCCCATGCACATGTGAATGTAGTTTTCTCTTGATCCTTAGGGGCGATCTTGATTTGATTATAGCCTGAGAATCCATCCATTAATGAATACATATGAAAGCCAGTTGTAGGGTCTATAATCATGTCAATGTTTGGTAGAGGGACGTCATCCTTCAGACATACTTTGTTTAGGTCTCTAAAGTCCATATAGATTCTAATAGATTTATCAAATTTAGAATGGGGACCTCATTGGAGATCCATATTGCATAGGCAATGACTCGAATAAATTCAGCTTTCAAAAACTTTTCTATTTCTGCTTCTACCAATAATGCAACATGAGGATGCATTTTTCTAAGTTTTTGTTTCACAGGCTTGATCCCAGGAGCTATAGATAAGTGGTGCATGATGAGATTAGGATCTAGCACTGGCATATCAGTGTAAGACCATGCAAAATTGATCTTCTTCTCCTTTAGGAACTTTGTGAACTGTACCTTCTCTTCTTCTGATAAAGATTGTACTAGATGAACTATTTGAGGATTTTCAATGGTGCCCAATTTTACTGGATGTGTCGGTTCAATCAATACCAAATATCTCATGAAAGTGTTCAGGGAGGATATCAAGAGTCTCATCCTTTGGTGCCTTTGAGACATTTTCACGATTGGATATGTCTTCTTTCTTTACTATTTTTGGATTTGATACTTCCACATACTAGTTTTCACCATCAGTCCACTTCTTTTTATTTTTTAGTTTGTGACTAAGAAACTTGATATCCTCCTGTGACATGTTCTCACTCCTTGCATTGGTGGAAGAAGGGTAAGGTTCACAAGCATTGAGGTAAAAAGCTAGGGAGTGGTCATTGGAAAAGTCTAGGATAGGAGTAGGATTTGTTTTAGTCCAATCAATTAGGTCAGGATGTACCAATGTTAGGGAGTCAAATTCTGGGAAGGATAGCATCATGTTAGCATCAAGACCATTAACTGACATGACATGGTCTATTAAGTTAATTTCTTTGATATTTAGATCAATAAGAGTGAGATCATCATTAAAAGGGTCATTGTTAGTCATATGTGGACCAAACTCTAGTGACTCATCAGAAGAAGTCTCATCATCATCTCTCCATAAAAGGAGGCTTCTTGCTTGTAGCCTATGAAATTCTTCTAGACTTATGTATTCACTAGTGTCTCCATCAATGATCGGGGGAATGAACTCTTCTTCTACTTCAGGAGGATCAATATAATTGAGAGGAGTGTTAGATCATTTTCTAGGAACTGAGGGGGCTACAAACATGTGAATTGTATCTATTCCAATATCTTTAGAGGTGATAGATAGTCGATCCCACTCATAGACATGAGAGTCTATGACATCATCATCAGATCTATTTAAGTATTCAGTGATGTTTATCTGATGTACTCGATTAGCTTCCTGTAGGTCAAAGTGGGGTAGATCAAGGACATGTGAAATTGTGACCAACTGCCCCCAGTTAGGATGTAAATTCTGTGGCCGGGGTATCTCTTGAGTGATTGTTGCTATGGTGTCTCCTACCTCTTAAATGGGAGGTTGTGCTAGCAAAGGAGTGTGAAAACCTTGTGGTACCTCAAAGCTAGGTACATAGCATTCTCCTTGGTAGTTGGGGTCTTGTGCACCAACATGTAGCTATCTTTTGTAGGACCATTACTCTAGTTCATCTGTTTCATCTCTCCCTTTATTTGAGTGTGGACCCTCTATTGGAGCGGGTTTATCAATTTTAGTTTTAAAACCAAGTCTTGTTTTATCTCTGGTGTTGTGGAGCTCCATGGGTATAGGTTCAATGATCCCTCGTCCTATGTCATTTAGAGGTCCTTTTCCTTTGTATCCCATTTGTGTGAGGAAATCATATCCCTTTCCATATTATTCTTGGGGATATTTTCACATGTTTGACCTCAGATTCCACCGGTTCTCCTTTGTAAAGCCAGTCCAAGACTGCCTGCTCTTCTATGTTATCTAAAGAAGATGTGGATGCCTTTATCATGCCAGTTCGCTTGAGTACTTCTATCTCTTTAGATGCTACAGGTGTGAATGTTGATGAAGGTTTTCCATAGGATCTTGGTGATACTGGAAGTTCTATCATTGAGGGAGTCAGGTCCAGCTTGTACTCTCCCATACCTATTTCTTCGACTCTCAAAGTTTTGCTAAAACTCTTCATAACCATGTCCTTGGTTGTTTCAGGAGCAACTGCATCCATAGACTCTTTGTTGTGTGGGATCATGCTACCTGCTTTGATATTGTTGCAAGTGTAGTTAGCATGTGAAAGAATCATCACTTCCACCCCATTATGTGGGAATTTTATGCATTGGTGATACATCGATGGTACATCTTGCATCTTGTGAATCCATGGTCTTCCTAGTAGAATATTGTAGGCCAGTGGTAAATCCAAAACTTGACATATAACATTCCTTTCAATGGGTTTGACTTTGATAGGTAGAGCAATAAGACCTCTAGAGGATCTTTCTTCCTCATCATAAGTTTTTATGGTTATTTTGTTTTGAGTATCAATTGTTTGTTCTGAGAGACCTAGTCTCCTAATTAGATCCAGTGTATAGATATTCAATCCTGTGCCTCCATCTATCAATATGCATCTAACATGAGACTTATGAATAAGGACTTTGATATAGAGGGGTTGATTGTGTGGATGGGTCAATGACTTGTCATCTTCTTCAGAAAAGGATAGGTAATGTGGCGCTGAGATGTGATTGACCATTGCTTGAAACTTGTCTATATCAATATCTTTTGGAACATTAGCAACATGTAGAGCTTGTTCTAGGATTTCCCTATGCACCATGGATATTTTGAGCAACTCAAAGATGGAAATTTTGGTATAGGTTCATTGTAATTGGTCTACCAAGTCATATTTTGCTCCAAAGATAGTGACCATGTGTCTTGTTGCTGGTTTAGGAATAGTTACAATAGGAACCTTGGATGTTGACATTGATGTTAGTTTTGGAGGTCCTTTGATTGTAACCTGTGCTTGGCTCCGTGTTACAACATTTGAGGGGGATGAGATACCTTTAATTGTGATCACATTATTGGATTCAATTTTAATTTTGATCATATTAATCACATTGTCACCTTTGGAATAGGTGTAGTTTACCTCATTACCCCTCCCTTTGGATGTTTCTCCTTGGAGGAAAAGGTTTGTTGAATGTTGTAAGATCCTCATTGATAGTATGTCTGTCTACTTTGATCTTACCTCCTTCGATGAGGTCCTGGATGACATGCTTAAGTTTGAGACAATTATTAGTCTTGTGTCCCTTGTTTTTGTGGAAGATACAATAGGAGTTATCATCCCACCACCTGGGTTTGACCATTGGTTCCCATAGTTTAGAATCAGGAATTGTAAGAACTTTGTTATCCACCAGTGTTTTCAAAATGGTCTCAAGAGTCTCCCCCAAAGGAGTGAATGTTCTTTGGGGTTTTGAATTCCATGTTTTTTCCTTGTTGTTATCATTGTTCGCTTTGGAGATGGGAGGTGTTACCTTAGCGTCTTTGCTTTCTTGCATGCCATTGGTTAGATTGAATGCCTCAGGTTTAGGATTAATGTTAGAGGCATCAACCATTCCGTCATTAACAACATTCTTGTTTTGTTTCCACCATTTAGGCTTGGAGTTGGAGTTGTTGCTTTTGTTTTCATTTTGAAGGGTGCCCTTTTGACCATGACTTCCTCAATATAGAGGGAATTTTTAATCATTCTATCAAAGCTAGGAGAGTCTTTCATTTGTAGATCATAGCTTAATTCAGGCACTAGATTGTTAACGAAGATTTCCATCTTCTCTATTTCAGGAATGACCCTTGAATATCATGCAAAAATCTTCCTCCATCTTTGTAGGAAGTGTGTGAATGATTCTCCAATTCATTGTTTGGTGTTACATAGGTCCATCATAGTTAAATCATGTTGGATGTTGTAGGAGCAATGTTGAATGAATCATTGGATTAACTCCTCAAATTTTTTGACCTTAGGGTTCAATTTTGAGAACCACTCCATGGCATTACCTCCTAGACTTCCTGGAAATAGTCGCATGAGGTAGGTGGGTTCATGCATGTACTCAATGCTTAGAGCATAGACTTCCCTTACATGGTCATGGGGGTCAGCTTCTCCCGTGTACTTGTCATTCTTTGGCCTTGCCACATTGGGAGGAAACGGGACCATATTGATACTCTTGTCAAAAGGAAATGGACAAATGGTGTCCAAAGAGTATTTTGTTTTAGGTTTCTCTTTCTCTTGTTTGAGGTTTGTGAGCTCTCTTTGCATCAGATTGAGCTGTTTGGTGAGAATAGATATTGAGTTTGGTACCTCCTTTTCCTTGATATTTTCTACATTATAATCCTTGGGTAACTTGACACCTGTGGATGCTAGATGGAGGAAGTATTTTTCTTTATCATCACTAATTATCCATTCTAATAGCTTGTGGATCCGTTTACATTGTTTGAGTTTTTCGTATTCATCTTTAGGGATCTCCTCTTCACCGTCTGATCCAAATGGATTATGTTCAAACTTGGGTCTTTCTTCCTCTTTTGTACCTTTGGATTGTGCGTGTTTTCCATCATTATAACCCTCAAAATCCTTACTCCATTCGTTAGTGTTGCTATCCATTTGAGGGGAATCTAGATCAAGAAGGGAACTGTGAGATGTTTCCCCTTGAAAGTGTGGTGTTTTAGGAGGCACTTTTGATGCTTTAGTTGTGTACTGGTTGCATCTTGTGTTAACCATGAATTTTTTTTCTCAACTTTGTTAACATTTCCCAATAGTGCAAGTAAGGATTTCAAATCGTTCAAGTGGGTGTGTCTAGGTAAAAGTAACTGTTTGTTGGTGGATGTAAATGATTCCAACATCAAAGGGTTAGAATGCCCTGATAGTGAGCTGGGAACTAAGATATTGATAGAAAGTGGGTAGACCACATGTATTGAACTGATCGTGAAAGACTGACTAAGCATGTAAGGTGGAAATTTCAAAAATGTTTTGAAAATACAACAGGGAAACCAGAAGAGACAATTGGAACCAGCTAAAGAGAAAAAAAGGAATCCTAATCAACTGAGACCTCCTAAGAAAAATATCTACAAGTACCCACTATCTTGAATGTGAGCTCCCAGATGCGAGCCTCTGATGGTACCAGATGTGATCCTAGAATCTGGATGCGACTTCTTGCTGACCAAATGCAATCCTAAATATCAAATTCAATCCTAAACACTGCATGTGACCTGGGAAATATAGGATGCGATCTTATGATGTCTTTGTCAGTTTGTGTCAGTTTTGAAAAGTTCATCTTCAAAGTGTGTGAAGTTGCTTGTTTCCAGATTGCATCAAGAGGTGTCATAATGTGTGAAAAACACTTGTACTTCAAGGTTTGAAATTTGTTGATTGTTTTGAGGAGCTTATCTTTTTAATGATCTTTTGAACATGTCAAATAGTTTGCATTGTTAAGAGGGTGAAACAAACACTCATCTTTTCCTATTTTCTAAGTGGAGGATGAAAATATTTTCTTGTTGACTCAGGTACACACTCAAATGCTAACCAGAATATAGCCATCACCAAGCATGCAATGGCTCCAGTCATAATATTGTGTTAGCCAACTCCAAATACAAGTGAGGGCACAATATGACAAGTGTCTTGGGGCAATTAATTTTTTCCTTGCACAAAGATTATCACCCTTTCGGGGATGAATCAAGAATTCTTTCAGTTGAAGTTGTTGTAGATTATTGGGAAATCCATTCAAAATTGTCCCCCATAGAATTGCACAAGGAAAAATTTAGGTGTATAGCCCTATGAGTACCTGAATATATGTAGTCTCACAAGCAATATTCAAGCTGCTCCACTCTACATATACCTAGATATGTTCAAGGAATGATGTCGTAATTCCAAGAAAAAAACCAGTTCCATCTTTCGAGGCTTTAGCATACGAGGAAGCAACTATTTATAGTGAGTTGGAAGGGTCGGCATAAGACCTGTCCTCACTTGGGTCAATCCTGGGAGATTTTTTCCTCAACCAGCAGGCCCTCTACTGTTTAAATGTATGTAACCAGGATTGGCAAGCTTTGGATGTCTAGATTTTTTATTCTCCCAAAGAAGAAGAGCATACGCTCCTAATCTAAGTCATTTTCTCCTAAAATACTTAAAACAAAGTTCATTCCTTCAAGCTATGTTGAGCTTGATTTAGTTGTTCCTATTTTAAAGAAAACAGGATGCTTGAAAGGTAAAGTTTGCCTTGTTCAATTAACCACAATATTTAATGATTTGTTTTGTTCAATTTCTGATTCCAAAAGAAAATTACATGATTGAACTTGTTCTTTGAACCGCAATATTTAGTGCTTTGTGTTGTTCATTTACTATTTCCAACTTTAGACGATGTGTTTTCTTTGTTCATTTACCCCCAATTTCATCACAAATGATAAGACAACATCTGACTTTCTGATTTTCCTCAAGAGGAAAAGAGCATATTATCTAGTTGTTTTAGCAAGTGGAGAAATGGTCTTAAGTTTGGAAAGCAAGTAAATAGAAGTCAAGATGGTGGTTTTGGCAACCTCTAAAACCACGTTAGTATCTGTTGGTGTAAACTCCCACAAAAATCTTCAAAAACACCCTGCAAACACTTGTTAAGCTGCAAATCATCAAAAACATCACTTGTTAAAATGTTAAGGTTAGGCAAAAGAGATGCACAAAATTTTCAACCAGATGCGAGCCTATAAGTTTACTGAATGTGATGGAGTATATGATATGCAAGCTTCTTTACCAGATATGATCCCATGCTTACCAAATGTGAGCCAAAACTGAAAAATGATCCGCAAAATCCTGGATGCGATCCTAGTTTTGCGCGGTGCGATGGGATATTCAGGATGCGATCTTGAATGACTAAAAATGGTCCTATGACCAAATCCTGAGCATGCAAATTGGCAAAAAAGTGTTAGAAAATGAGGCCAAGTTGAAAATCGAGCCCCTCGGTGGGTGCCAAAAATGTGCATGTGTATTTGGGTACCTGATAAAAGAGATATAACACATCAATAAGCCATTGCATCAGTGTAAAAAGGTTAGATAAACATACAAAACCCACTAATATTGACGTATTGCCTTCTAACTAGGAAGAGTGTGATTATTAACATAAAAGCCCTCAGTTTATGCTACAATCTGTCAAAGCAACTCCATCCATCTTCTCTGCCTAGCATTAAGGTTTAGCTGAGTGAAGATGTAATGAAGACTCTGATGGTCTGAATGAAGTTTGAACCGATGTCCTAAGAGAAAATGTCACCATCTGACCAAAGCATGCACCACTGCTACGAGCTCAAGGTCATGGGTAGGGTAGTTGAGCTCATGAGTCTTTATTTTCTGAGACTCGTAGGCTATAGCTCACCCACCTTGAATAAGAACAACTCCCAAACCATCCAAGGAAGTGTCTATGCATACCATAAAGTCTATTTAAGGCTATGGTACAACTAAAATAGGTGCACTGGTAAGTTCTCTCTTGAGCTCTTGAAAAGCCTTATCACACTTCTTAGTCCATTCAAACTTCATTTGCTTACGCTGAAGAGAGGTAATGGGGTGTGCTACCTGAGAGAAACCATTAACAAACCGTCTGTAGTAACTAGCTGAACCCATGAAACTCCTAAGCTTGGTCACAGTGGTAGGTGCTGGCCAATCCATGATGGCATCTATATTTGATGGATCTACTGAGATCCCATCACCTGAAATAACATGGCCAAGGTACTTGACCTCTACTCTGAAGAAAGCACTCTTTGACAAACTATCATACAACTGATTGTCTCTGAGACCATGTAAAACTTGCCTCAAGTGTTCCTCGTGCTCTTTCTCATTCTTGGAATATATCAAGATGTCATCGAGAAACACAACTACAAACTTGTCAAGGAAGGTTCGAAATACTCCATTCATAAGACTCATGAACACAACTGGAGCATTCATAAGACTGAATGAAACCACAGTGAATTCATAGTGGCCATATCTAGTGCGGAATGCGGTCTTGTGAATATCATTATCCACGATCCTCAACTGATGGTAACCCGATTTGAGGTCTATCTTTGAGAAGACTCAGGCACCCTGCAACTGATCAAACAAGTCATCGATCCTAGGAGGTGGATACCAATTCTTGATGGTTACGTTGTTCAACTATCGGTAATCCATGCACAATCTAAGCAATCCATCTTTCTTCTTTATGAAGATAACTAGTGCACCCCAAGGAGAAACACTAGGATGAATGTGTCCTTTCTCTAACAGTTCCTCAAGCTGCATCTTGAGCTTATTAATCTCATTAGTGGTCATCCTATAAAGTGCTCTGGAAACTGGCTCAGCTCCTAGTACAAGATCAATGTGAAATTATACTGCCCTACGAGGAGGCATACTAGGTAGCTCTGAAAGCTATTCCTCTCCTTGTGACCTTTCTGGTTTTGCTTATCCCTTTGCACTATTTTGCATGCACATTATACCCTTGTGTTTGCTTTAGTATCCCATTTTAGTGCGTTATTAAAATTTTTGTTCGTATGTTTTTGCCCAACTTTTGGGCATGACACAATCAGTGACATATATTACCTAGCATGAAGGATTTTAGTTTAAAAACAAGCTAAAAAGATGAGAAAGCATGCATCCTAGCTTTAAGAATGAAAATAAGAACAATGAAAAACCATGAAATATGAAGTGAAATGTGATTCTAAGGTTAATCTAACAGCATAACAATGCATTTACAATCTAAGGTGATGGCTTAATTGCTCTCAAAAATGGCTTCTATTTATAGTAGAATGAGAGAGAGAGAGAGAGGGGGGACAAGGTGAATTAATGAGTTAAGGGACTCATTAATGGAGGTGTAAGAACCATTAATGCCCAAGGCATTAATAAGGCATGGAGGAGACATAGGCTTAAGGCATCTTCATTAATAAGGCATTAATGAAAGCCTTAAAGAAGCAAGGGAAGGGTGTAAGAGTGTGGCTTGAGAATGTGGACCTTAAGGAAGTCAAGCTTGAGAAAGTGGACTTTCTCAAGGGGGTTGAGTTGCTAAGCATTCCTTAATGGAATGTGACAACATTAGGAGGTGGGTTAGGGCTAGAATTAGGATTATGATTACATTAGCAAGGGTGAATGGGTTGAGAAGGGTTAGAACCCAGGGTAGAAGTGGTTGAGATAGGTTAGGTTGGGGTTTGAGGGAATATTAATTAAATGAATTAAACTTATTTAATTCATTCAAAAATATA
>MU225677.1:870806-910312 GCA_018584345.1 Thuja plicata | reverse complement strand
TTAAACTTATTTAATTCATTCAAAAATATAGGAATTAATTATTTAAACAATTTAATTGCTTTTTAATAATTAGGGGACTATAGCCATTTTAATTAAATTAAATAGGCTAGGGGAATGGGTTATTTTGCAAATGGGTAATTGATTTAGGGATTTATTTAATTCCTTTATAATTAAATACTATAGCCATGTTTGATTTTGGTTTGATATAATTGGTTTGAATTGATTTAAATCATATGGCTATAATAGTTAATATAATTTAGTGATAAAAATCACCTAGGACATTAAATTGATTCAAAGAATTATGCCAAGCAGTAACAGGGTCATTTGGACATAATCAAGGGTATGATCACACTTAGGGAAAATAGGGTCCATATTTGGAACAGACCAAATTCAAGTGGTTACATTAGTGACTGGTGTGATCAAAATCCCCTTGTTAAAATAGTCCCGTAAGTGAAAAATGCTCATGCAAGATACATGACTGTAAACTATATGCGTCCTAAGTGAAACATTGCCATATTTTTTATCATTTTGGTGTACTATTTTTTATCAATGAGCTTTTGAAATATGAAAAGTAATTACAAACACTGATGGTAAAATAAAACCATGATGACCTGACAACTTCTTTCATGGATTTTAATATTGCAAGTGAATATAAGCATCTAGGGAAAAATTGAACCAAGATGACTTGAGTATTTCTTGCATATAAAAATAAGATTTGATTAGTTTCTCATGTCTATTCTTGATGTCCTCGATGATTCTTTGAAGTTCATGTCCTTAGATGAACTAGCATAATAATAAGAATAAATTTACAAGAAGTAAACAAAGAAAATATCATGCTCCTTCATTGTTTATCTAGATTGACGCATCACAAAGTTACTTAGGAGATGTGATAGTCAAAGAAATCAAATGATAATTGACAAGCCTTCATGCTACCAAGATTAGGATGCAAAATTAATCATCTATTTGTTATTCAAGTTTTGTTCGTTGAAGTGTGATTGTCTTGTTTGTGAGATGTTTATTTTCATTGAGAGGTTTGATTGCCAATGTATTGGATTATCTTTGGTACTACGAATTGTTGTTTTTTCCACTTTATTGTTTGTCATGTTGGTGTCATCTCAAGTTTTATTTGACTAGTTATAGGATTTTTCCCCCAATGATGCACAACAAATGACTGCAATTTCCCAAACCATGGTAGGACCAGGTTGTTATGTACAAAAGTGATTTTATTATGGCTTTATACAGTGGATGCAGATGTAAGATTTTTGTAAATGAAGAAGATAACTATCACCAGTAGCTAATGTTTACTAGGATTTAACTACTGGGTGTTGATTTCACTTTTTGGGATATTTGATTTTTTCTTGCTACCATGGCACCTGTTTACCATGTTTTCACCAAGGTACTTTTTTCTTTTACTGATTTTTTTTGTATTTTGAGTTTTTTTCTTTTTCTTTTTTTTTGGTATTATCAAGGCATCAGTTTACCATGATAATGATATTTTCATGATTTTTATGTTTTTTCTCAAGATCAATATTTGTTTTTTCAGAATTTCTTCAGGATCTTTTAATCTGTACAAACTAGTTATGATGCTCTTAAGCATAAAATTATTTTCAAGTGGATGTTATTGATGGGTTCAAGCAGTAGATAACCTTTGAGTGTTGACTAATGATGAAAGGGCCAAGCCGATTTGCTTCAAATTTTCCCTTCTTTTCCTGATGTTGCTAATTTATGGGATTTTTTCTCAACACAAGATCACCCACTTGAAAATATGTGGGTTTCCCATTGCGGTTATAGCCATTGGACATCCTCTTTTGATATACTTTGAGGTGATTGAAGGCTTTTTGTCGATGTTCATCTAGCAATTCCAACTCTTGGGGTCTTGATACTTTGTATTCTTCTTCTATAATGAGTCCTCCTAAGGAAACCTGTAAGGAAGGGATTTATACCTCAATGGGAAAAATAGCCTTGGATCCATATACCAAGGTGTAAGGTATAGCCCCATTGGGAGTTCTTGGTAGAATAATTGAGAGCGGAGTGAATCATTTTTCTCCCAATTATCCTAGAGTCCCAAATTCCTCCAAATGTATATAAAAACAATTTTAAACATATAACACAGCTCGGGGAAATATAAAATGTATCTTCTAGTTGTTTATCGAGTATCAGTAAATAAATATTGTGATTACCGATCAATGTCAATAAAGTAAAGTGTAATAAAAATAACAATTCACAACATTCATGTACATTGACACAGATTTTTAACATGGAAACCCTACTAAGGGAAAAACTACCTAGGACCGGTAACCCACAATATTTCACTCTTTTGAAGTGAGGTTGGTGAAGAGCGAACCTTGTTAAAGGTTACATGGAACACTATTAAATGTGACCTTGTTAGAGGATTTAAAACTAACAGTTCTCTCTTGACCATGAATTCACTATGGGGTCAACAATAAAACACTCAACATTCATTAGAATGTCATATTAAAGACTTTCACGTCCTACTCGGTTAAGAGATTTATCTGTAACAATGGTTAAACTGGTACAGAATTGAAAAGGTTCAAATACAACTCTGTTTTGCAGATTTTCAAATCTATGCTATGTACATAATACCTATGATCAATTTTTCACTTCAGTTCATCTGATTCACCATACTCTTTTCTTCTCGGTAATGCTCTTTCCTTTGTCACTCAATAATTTCTACAAAAATTCTTGGTTTTGTCTTTAACCTATTTGATCAGTCATGCATAAACTTTGCATGTGTACATCAGGTGTATGTATGTTAAAAATGATTCTCTTGTCTCTTATATAGACATCATAGCTCCTTTAATTTCTATCCTTCAATTTTTTTTCACTTAATCTGCATCGTTGATTTTGTCACTTAAACCATCCTCGACAGTTGTGATAAAAACTCATTTCAATCTTTGTCATCTAATCTTCCTTGAATTTTAATAACCATTTGACCAACATAACAAACTTCATCTTTTACCTCAAAATCATCAATTTCCAGCTTAGCATTCTTGTCAGCCTCAGTTTGAATTAACCACTCGGTCAATACCGTGTTGTGTTGGCGATCCCTAGCTCAGTTATCACTATGCTTGATATACACTATGTTTTACTCTGTGTTCACTATCTCTCAGTGTATACAGAAGTCTTCATTTACCAACCATATAAAATTTGTGTGTTCCAGAACTCCAATTCATAATAGATGTTTTCAACCATTATGATACTCAAACAAGTTGACATCAATGACAATATATCAACTGATAATGTCAATCATCGTATCTGTAACTCGGTTGACTATCAACAAATGACTTCAAACATACAATCAGTTGTGGTTCATTAATCTCTCCCTTTGGCATTGATGGAAACACAATATTAAATATGTCATAGAAAATACCAAACTTCTATTCTACAACTGCAACAATTATGTAGCTCTCCCTAGCTTGAATATAAAAATGTATCAGTAGTTAAAATTCACCATGTAGACTCTCCCTGCAGATTTGACTCTTCTATTCTTGATCTCTCTATAGATAAATATGTCATTTCTTCCCTTAATCATTCTCTTCTCCCTTTGATGGATAGATATATCAATGAATCTCTCTTCCTTTAGATGTTTCAGTTCTCTCTCCCTTTGACAACAATGCCAAAAAGAAATATACAACTCTTCAATAGCCAAAACATATCTCTGGTTTTTAGTGCAGTAAGTACCTTGTAGTGTACTAATATGTCTGTGTCGGTCTAGTTCAACATTGTTTTGCTAAAATTTACATGACAAATCCTTTTATTTCATAACCATATATCTTCATTCTTTGCAAATAAGCAAGTAGTTTCAGCAGTGTCAAGATACAATAGGTTACCTCTATTTACAACTTTTGAAAGGCATGAAGTTACTTCTTCTTCTTCATAGGTTACCTCATTGAAACCTGTCTTTTGATTCCATACTCATTACAAAAGTTAGTGAACTCATCAGAAATAAATTCACCTCCTCTATTAGATCTCAAACACTTAAGTTCTCTTCTAGTTTATTTTTCCACTTTAGATTTATACCATTTAAACATCTTAAATGCTTCATATTTTTCTTTTAGGAACATGAAAGTCATCATTCTAGAGTATTCATCAACAAATAAAATAAAGTGTTTGTCCCCATAATAGCTCTATGTTCTCACTAGTTCACATTGGTTTGTATGAACTAACTCCAAAATATCATTAGATGAAAAATTCTTTCTCTTGAAACTACATTTTGACATCTTTCCCATTTGACATTTTTTGCACATTACATGGTTTGGTTTAGATAAGCTCGGTAAGCCTCTAACTTTTATTTCTTACTGATCTTAACCATGTTGTCAAAATTTACGTGACAAATCCTTTTATGCCATAACCATATATCTTCAATCTTTGCCAATAAGCAAGTAGTTTCAGCAGTGTCAAGATAGGATAGGTTACCTCTTCTTCATTCATGTCTCTCTCATTCTTCTCTTCCTTTAGATATTTTAGTTCTCTCTCCCTTTGACAGCAATGCCAAAAAGAAATATACAACTATTCAATAGCCAAAAAAATATCTCTAGTTTTTAGTGCATTAAGTACCTTGCAGTGTACTGATATGTCTGTGTCAGTCCAATTCATCTTTGCATCAACATATCTAATCTTCTGATTATGTGTAGGTTGATGCAACTTCCTAGTCAGCTTAGTGACTAGTAGACAAGGGACAAACCCCTAGTCTACCTCTCAAGTACTCAAATGTATCCTTCGGTAAGGGTTTAGTGAATATGTCTGCAAGTTGTCCTTTTGATTGTACATATTCTAGTATCACTTGTTTATCTTGTACTTGCTTCCTCAAGTAGTGATATTTGATAGATATATGCTTTGTTTTTGCATGCATCACAGGGTTCTTTAAAATATTTATTACACTTGTATTATCACAATAAATTATCACTAGGTCAATGATCTCTACATTCATGCCTTTCAAAAGTTGTTGTATCCGTGCAATATTAGAACAGTTTGCAGCTGCAGCAACATATTATGCTTCTGCAATTGACTGAGATATACATCCTTGCATTTTACTTATCCAAGTAACTAATATTTCTCCAATAAAGAATGATCCACCAGTATTTCAATTTCTATCATCAATGTTCACATCCCAATCAGCATCAATATAAACTTTCAGTTCCAACTTTCGTTCCCTTTTGTACCATAGTCCATAATCCTCAGTGTTCTTCAGATATGTAAAACATCTTTTAACAATAGTCATATGTGATTCTCTGGGGTTAGCAGAAAATCTTGCAACAATTCCAACTGTGTGTGGAATGTATGGTCTTGTGCGTACAACATACATCAATTTTCCAATCATAGATCTATACAAAGTTTGATTTACCTTAGGTATCTTACCTTCTTTTGTCAGTTTACATCCTATCACCATAGGTGTTATCACTGGTATTGATTCTTCCACTCTAAATATTTTCATTACTTCCTTGATGTATTTGGATTGTGTAATGTAGATACCTACAGTCTATTGTAAAATTTTCAATCCTATAAAAAATTTGATCTCTCCAAACATTGACATTTCAAATTCTTTCCTCATTTCATTAGCAAATGAAGTGCATAGATTATCATTACCTCCAAATATAATATCATCAACAAAAATTTCAGCAATAAGGGTCTTATCATCATTTCCTCCTTTCAAATACAAATTATTGTTGTCACTTGTTCTAATAAATCCAATACTTATAATATAGGAGTGTAGTCTTTCATACCATGCTCTAGGTTCTTGTTTCATTCCATATAAAGCTTTGTTTAACTTACATACCATGTTTGTTTGATCGGGATCAACAAATCCTTCAAGTTGTTCAATGTATACCTCTTCTTCTAGTATTGCATTAAAAAATGCAGACTTAGCATCCATCTGATATACTTTGAATCCTTTATATGTTGTGTATGCAAGTAGTATTCTAACTCCTTCAAGTCTAGCAATGGGTGCAAAAGTTTCTCCATAGTCAAACCCTTATTCTCGTGCATACCCTTTGCAAACTAATCTTTCTTTATTTCTGGTTACATATCCATTCTCATTCAATTTGTTTCTATTGGAAAGTTGACAATCAAGGTGTATATGACTTATTTTGTGTTGTCATTATAGAAATGAAGTCATATGAAGTTTTGACAATAAAATTTGAAGAGTAAAATTGACTAAGTATAGGAAGCAGAACAATACAGAGTTATTTAGTTGATCAGAGCACTAGCGCACATATGTACGATTGAGTCAGCCTATGCGCATTCATACATAAGCTCTATGATATTTTTTTTGTTTACCCTATACATGCACTGTATGAAATGATAATATGGAGAAGTTACTGGAAGATTAAGTGCAACTAACAGTTCAGAAAATAGAGTATGGAGCCAACCTCAGATTTTGAATTAACGTATAATATTTTGTTTTGTAAAGGCTATGCACCTATTGAAATAAGTTTGTAAATATGTCTTAAACATTATTTTAAACATGCTTAAGAAAATATGTTTGGAAGCATTATGTATATTTTTTGGGGGCTAACTAAGGTCTTGTTTTTAGTTGCGTCTATTCAGGCATGTATATATATTAGACATGCATTTTTGTATTAGGGTGTCGTCGAGAAAAAGAAGAAAAGAAGTTAATCAGAACATCAATATGAGAAAATTAGTATGAAGTATAATTCTACAAGATTTTTAAGCATCAGCTCATAAATGGAACTGATCAGGCAATAGTGTCATTACAATAGTTCATTTTGATATAGTGCATATCAGTTATCAGGAGATTGTAGCCTAAACCTTATTGAGTAGTGAGCTCTGGCAGTGAGCCAACCACCTCTAGCATGGTTTTTGTAAAGACTCCTAACAGGGTCATTGTACTTGAATTGTAAAGACTGCTCCTAATAGGGCAAAGGAACTTTAACAGGTTCATTATACTAGTACAATCATTTGTGGATACTAATTCCCATCGGGGTTTTCCTCTGATCAAGGTTTTCCTGTAATAATATCTTATGTTATGAGTTATTGTGTTGTGCTTCATTTTGTTATATTTTTTATTCAAGTTTAAATTTTTTGAATTATAATTAATAGACAAACACTAATTCACCCCCCCCCCTCTCAATGTTTCTAACAGTTTCTAAAAATTCATTTGATGTCAATGACATTATTATCACTCGATCTCGGTACTAAAGTCCATGTCTTATTTTTCTATATTTGCTCAATTTCCTCATCCATGGAAGTAATCCATTCTTCATTTTCAAATGCATCTCTAACATTCTTAGGCTCAAATTCACAAATTAAACATGTGTTGTCTCTCAACTTACTTCTTGTCATCATTCCAGCTCTTTAATCTCCAATAATCTAATTTTTGGATGATGTGTTCTCACATATTTAGCAAGTATAGGTTCAATTCTTTGTTCTTCATTGTCTTCTTTAGTAGGTTCATTGTGTTCTTTTCATGATCTTTAGTTTTAGTATTTTCCTAATTATCGGTCTATGCTACCTTTTGCCTAATGACATTACCCTATTACATGGTAAAATTAGGCATTTGCATAGGTATAGTATCAAGTTCTTCCATGTAGAAAAATATATTGTAATCTTTTGATTCTTTCATGCTTTCCTCATCATTCTTCACAGCAAATTCATAAAATTTCACATTTGTACTTTCAATGATTTTTTTATAAGTCTTGTTCAAACATTTGTAGGCTTTACTCTTAGTAGAATATCCAAGAAATATTCCTTCATCACTTTTTGAATCAAATTTACCATTTTGATTATCTTTCTGAATATAGCAATGACTTCCAAATATTCTCAAATAATTCACATTAAATGTGTAACCATACCATAGCTCATAAGTTGTTTTATTTGTGTCTTTCTTCAGTTGTACTTGGTTAAATGTGTATACAATAGTACTAACAGCTTCTCTCCAGTATTTTTGTGCAATATTCTTTTCAATCATCAATGTTCTAGCACAATCTACAATTGATCTACTTCTTCTTTAAGCAATTATGTTCTGATGTGGTGTCCTTGGTGCGGAAACACGTCTTTTGATTCCATACTCATTACAAAAGCTACTGAACTCATCACAAATAAATTCTCCTCTATCAGATCTCAAACACTTTAGTTCTCTTCCAATTTCTTTTTCCACTTTAGCTTTATACCATTTAAACATCATAAATGCTTCAATTTTTTTCTTTTAGGAACATGACAGCCATCATTCTAGAGTAGTCATCAACAAATAAAATAAACTATCTCTCCCCATAATAGCTCTGTGTTCTCATTGGTCCACAAAGGTCTATATGAACTAACTCCAAAATATCATTAGATGAAAAATTCTTACTCTTCAAACTAGATTTTGACATATTTCCCATTTGACAATTTTTGCACATACATGGTCTAGTTTAGATAAGCTCATTAAGCCTCTAACTTTTCTTTTCTTACTAATATTAACCATGTTGTCAAAATTTACATGACAAAGCCTTTTATGCCATAATCATATATATTTATTCTTTGCCAATGATAAAGTAGTTTTAGCAGTGTCAAGATAGAATAGGTTACCTTTTGATTGTTCACCAGTGTCGATCAACTTTCTTGTTCCATCATAGACTCTATCTTTTCTATTTTCAAAAGGAACTTGATGACCTATGTTATTCAGCTCTGAAACACTCAACAGATTATAATTAAGTCCTTTCACCGAATATGCATTCTCACATTTGATTTTATTGTTCAGCATAATAGTACCTTTTCCTTTTACTTGAAAAGGTGTATCATTTTACCATTCTAACAAATCCACCATCATAATGTTCAAGAAATTCAAATTTACCTTTATCTCCAGTCATGTGATGTGTACATCCACTATCAATAACCCAAATGTCATGCTTACTGACTTTAGAAATAAGTGTTGTTTCAACATACCTTTCATCTTCATTTGAATCATCTTTCAAAGCTATGAATACTGTCTCAATATCTTCATCACTATCAGAACCAGTATCATTGTCTTTATCTTCAGCAATGCAACAAGATTTCTTGCCTTTATCTTTTTAATCTTGGTTATCTCTTCTATCATACTATTGGTTACTTCTCTAGTCTTGTTCATCCTTTCTATCATTATATTTATTATTTCTTTCATCATTATTTCTATTAGGGCATCTTGCACCAAAATGGTCAATCTCTTTATAGTTAAAACATATCAAAGGTAGTTTACCTTTATATCTTCCTTTACCTTTGTGCAATCTTCTAACCACTAAAGCTTAAATTTCATCAAGTTCCTTATTTTCATTGTCACTTTCACTGTTATTTCTTATTATGTGTTTGCTACTAGATTTAGAATTTTTCAATGTAGACATAAATGCAGATTCCATAGAAGGTACAATATTGTTGTCAAAATTATTCAGCTCAAAAGAAATCAATCTTCCAACAAGACTATCAACAGTAATATTATTTCCAGGTGTTTCTCTCATTTCATGTATTGTAGTGACTCTTATAGAATAAATAGGAAATAAGTTCTAATAATCTTACAAACAACAATGTCTTCATCAATAGTTCCACCAACTCCTCGAATATCATTCGCAACTTCCTTAAGTCGGGTACTATACTCTGTTATGTTCTCTCCTTCTTTCATTCTCATGTCATCAAATTTTCCTTGGAGGCTTTCAACTTTATCTCTCATTACATTTTCATCTCCTCCATAAACTAGTGTAAGCTTGTCCCACATCTGCTTGGAAGTTGTACATGTCTTGATATCCTCAAATTCATAAATAGTAAGTGAAGAAGCAATCTCCACCATTATAAGGTTGTGTTCATGTTTCTCTTTAATCTAATTAACAGTCAAAGGTTCAATAGGTAGAATGAATTCATTATCTATATAATCTACAATGTTATCTCCAATCCTAGATAGGTATAGTCTCATTCTTCTTTTCCATGTTGTGAATTTTTCCTTGTTCATCTTTGGTGTGTCTCTCTTATACATCTTGTGATCTTTAGCTTAGGTCCTTCAAAACTTTATTCTAAGCACGCTTGCTCTGATACCAATTGTTAGAATAACTAATAGGGAGGGTGAATCAGTTAGCTCCCAATAATCCTAGAGTCCCAAATTCCTCTAGATGTATATAAAAAAATTTTTAAAAATATAACTCATCTTAGTGAAATATAAAATGTACCTTCTAGTTGTTTACTGAGTATTAGTAAATTAATATTGTGATTACCGATCAATGTCAATAAAGTAAAGTGTAAATAAAAATAACAATTCACAACATTCATGCACATTGACACATAGATTTTTAACATGTAAACCTTGGTAAGGGAAAAAAATCCTAGGACCAGTAACCCAAAATATTTCACTCTTCTGAAGTGAGCTTGGTGAAGATCCAACCCTATTAAAGGTTACAGTGCACACTATTAAATGTGACCTTGTTAGAGGATTTAAAACTAACATTTCTGTCTTGACCATGCATTCACTATGGGGTCAAAAATAAAACACTCAACATTCATTAGAATTTCATAATAAATATTTCCATGTCCTACTCGGTTAATATATTTATCTAAAACAATGGTTAAACTAATACAGTAATGATCTAATTCAAATACAACTCTATTTTGTAAATTTTCAGATCTATGCTAAGTACATAATACCTCTGATCAATTTGTTCACTTTAGTTCATCTGATTGACCATACTTTGTTCTGCTTTGTAATGCTCTTTCCTCTCTAGCTTGGTAATGTCTATATAAATTCTTGGTTTTGTCCTTAACCAGTTTGAGCAGTCATGCACAAACTTCATGTTGGAGATTTACTTCTGGAAGTTATTTGATTGTATGTTTGTCATTAATGACAACATATAATATACAATAGTGTTCTATATGTACATATCAAAATGATTCTATTAAGCCTTGCACGGTTATATTCATGGTTTATACATGCTTTGGATTCTTTGTTCATACACGCAGACTCAGATATGAAGTTTCAGTTGAGTTGTGTAATTTTGTTAGTGGCAGTTACGGTTTCTGAGTTTATCTGTATAGAGCTAATGTATTTGCATTGGTTCTTGAGTTTCTCCTATCTTTAGGATACGCGTGTTTATATTCATGATTAGTTATGAGTTAACCATGTTTGGTTAAGAGCGCTTGTCATGTTTTATTTGGATTGTGTTGTTTGAGATAATTTGGTGGAGCCAACTCAGTGAAGCGTCGCATCTGTTTAGTTTGTGTTGTGCAATCTTAATCCTGATTGCATTCTTAGTTAATCCAACAAGGAAGTTGGTGAAGTGTTTCCCTCAATTTTTGTGACCTTATACTTTGAGGAAGATACTTATAGTAGTTTATTTGTGAACGCTAAGTGTGAATGATAAGAAAAGAGATAAAAAAAGTACAGAGCAAAATATCAGTTATATTTCATTCATCAAGTACCTATATGAAGAAGTAGTGAAATATTACATTACATTGGAACTGATCAAGATAGCAGGGCTACTCTAGATTTCATCATCAGATATAGTGCATATATGTTCTACAGAAGGTTGTAGCCTTCACCATTGAAGCAGTGAGATTTCGGATAGTGAGTCCTCACCCTTAATAGGGTTACTTGTAAAAGACTCCTAATAGGGTCAAACCCTTAAATAGGTCACTATACTTATTGCATTGTAAAGAACAACTCCTAATAGGGTTGAAAGATCTTCTAATAGGGATTATTATAAACAAGTATAGTTCATTGTGGGTGCTAATTCCCACTGGGGTTTTTACCATTTGGTTTCCCCATAACCAAATTGTGGTGTTGTCTATTGTGTTATCTGAATGTGCATTTACTTTATGGTATTATGGTATTATGGAATTAATAAGAGAAAACAATTAGATTAGTTGATAACTGATTCACCCCCCCACCTCTCAGTTATCCTTTGGGACTATTCTAACAATTTGCATGTGTGCATCAGGTGTAAGTATGTTCAAAATGAATCTCTTGTCTCTTATATAGACATCATAGCTCATTTAATTTCCATCCTTCATATTTTTTCACTTAATCTCCATCGTTGATTTTTTTGCTTAAACCATCCTCGGCAGTTGTGTTACAAACATGTTTCAATCTTTGTCATCTAATCTTCCTTGAATTTTCATAACCGTTTGATCAACATAAGAAACTTTATCTTTTACCTCAGAATCATCAATTTCCAGCTCAACATTCTAGTCGGCCTATGTTTGAATTAACTTATCGGTCAATATCGTGTTGTGTCAGCGATCCCTAGCTCGGTTATCAATGTGCTCAATATACACTGTGTTTTAGTTGTTGTTCACTATCTCTCAGTGTATACATAGCTCTTCATTCACTGACCACATAAACTTTGTGTGTTCTAGAACTCCAATTCATAACAGATATTTTCTACCATTATGATACTCAAACAAGTTGACATCAATGACAATACATTAACTAACAATGTCAATCATCATATCTGTAACTCAGTTGAATATCAAAAAATGACTTCAAGCATACAATCACTTGTAGTTCATCAGTTATAATACTACTTTGATATGTCCATAATGCTGGATTCAGTTGGAGGTGCGAGTCGTGACCACTTTCATTCATTATTTTCTCTAGGATCTTTAGGATAGTTTTATTGATAGCCTCTGCTTGTCCATTCCTTGAGAATAATAAATGCATAAAACATTATGCTTCATCTGAAACTTGGCACATAGTGCATCTATATCCTTATTTTTGTATTATCTCCCATTATATGTCACAATAGAGGAAGGAATGTTGTATCGACAAATGATATAGTCTGGGATGAAGAGGGACAGTGACTAAGGGAATGGATTCAACCCATTCAATGAAATATTTAGTGGTTGTAATGAGAAACTTGTGCCCATTAGAAGATGAGGGAAAAAAATTTCCAACTAGATTTAATCCCCATTGATATAAAATCCATGGTTTTTCAAATGATGAAGTTCCTGAGAAGGTTCCTATAAGAGGTTTACATGAACTTTTAAATTGTGACAGTTCTTTACAAACTTGCAAGAAACATGCTCCATGTTTGGCCATTAGTACCCAACCTGAATGATTTTTTAGGTAGGGTTAGTCCACTTGAATGAGATCCACATATACATTCATGTATTTCTTTTAAGGAATTTTAAAATTCCTCACATTTGAGACATCTAAGAATATTTCCATCAAAGACCCCGTTGGTAAAGTACATTCGCAAGGATGGTGTAGCAAGAAGATTGTCAGATAAAATTTTGTTTTTGGTTTTGAGTCAAGTTATGTGGGATGGTATATTCTCCTAAGTATGCATATATGTTTTCATAACGATATGGTTTAGACCTAGTTAGGTGGAAAATAAGTTGTGAATTTGGGCAATCATGGGATGGATTTAACAATTCTTCCACCAAGAAATCACAACGCGCTTGTTGATCATGAATTTGTAATAGAGAGGCAAGAGTTGCCTTTGTGTCTCCAGCCTTATTGTCAGTTATAGGAATTTGTTCAAAAGTGATCCCCACAAAAAATATTTTGAATTCATCCACCATTTTCTTGTATGGTAACAAATTATCCTCTTCGGTTTGATAAATATCATTTATTTGGTTGATGGTTATTTGAGAATCTCCATAGACATGCAATTATGTTGTCTTCCATTCAAGAGCCATTTTTAAACCACTTACCAAAGTCTCATATTCTTCGATGTTGTTTATACAAAGATACATCAATTTTTATGAATCGAGAATGGTGCATCCTTGAGGAGTGAAAAATAAAATGCCTACTCTCGATCCATAGTGAGTGTAGGATCCATCAAAATATAGCTACCATGGGGTTGATGTAAATGAAAGAATAGTTGCATCAAGAAACTTTGTGTAAAGGTTTATTATCCTACATAGGGGCTTCATCTAACTATTTTATAATGAATTGTCCTTTAACAACCTTTCAATCTACATATTCAAGGTCAAACTCGCTTATGATCAACACCCATTTCTCCATTCTACCTGTTTAACTTTCTTTACTTAAAAGGTACTTTAATGGATCAATATTTTGTATTAGCTTGAAAGGATGTGCTAACATGTAGTGTCTCAATTTATGGGATGCAAAAACCACTGTTAGACAAGCTCTTTCAATTGCAGTGTAAATTATTTCATGGATAACCAATGTTCTACTTAATTAGATTGTTATTTCCTTTCCATCTAAATCACGTTGCGCAAATAATGCACACAATGTTTTTTTAGTAGCAAAGACATATTGTAAGAGTGGTTTTCTTGGTATTGGTTGTATCAAAATAGGAGGATTAATCAAGTATGGCTTCTTCTTGTTAAAGGAATATTCACATTTAGCATCCCATGGGTATGACATGTTCTTGTTTAGTAATTGAGTAAATGATCCACATTTGTCTACTAATTGTGAAATGAATTGCATGATTGATTGGAGTCATCCTGGGAGAGAACTCAATTATCTATTATTTTAGGGGGATTCCATTTATAAAATGGCCTATACTTTTTTTGGGTCCACTTCTATACCTTGGGCGGAGATAATACAACCCAATACCTTTCCTGATATAATGTCGAAAGCTTATTTCTTGGGATTTAGACACACTTTGAATTTCTCTAATCTTTAAAATATCTAATCTAATATATTCAGGTGATCTTCCCTTGTGAGTGTTTTACCTAATAAATCATCTAAATAATCCTCCATGAAGGTATGCATCATATCATGGAATATTGTGGTCATCCCTCTCTGATAAGTGGCGCCAACATTTTTCAACCCAAATGGCATTACATTCAAAAAAAAGTTACCCCAAGGGCATGTGAAAGTACACTTATTTGGTCCTTAGGAGCAATGATAATCTGGTTATATTTATATAATCCATCCATTAAGGATAGCATGGCGTGTCTCGGTGTTAAATAAATAATAGTGTCAATATTGAGCAAGCGAAAATCAGATCCTTTGGACAAGCTACATTTAGATCTTGAAATTAGTGCAAACACGGATACTTTTATCTAGTTTAGAAATAGGTTAAATATTGGATATTCATTTTTTATAATAAATTTCTCTTATAACTCCTACATCTAGTAGCTTTTTCAACTCTTCGTTTACTAGTAAAGCCACATGGGGATGCATTTTTCTTGATTTTTGTTTCACTGGTTTTTCTCTCGAACCCACATTCAAATTATGCAAGATTAAATAAAGATCTAGCCAAAGTGTGTTGGCATAAGACCATGAAAATTTTATTTTATTTTCCTTAAAGAATTGGATAAATTCTTTTTTTTTTCTACTTCTGAGAGTGATTCTACCAGATGGATGATTTCTGGATTTTCTGAGATATCGATGTTGACTGCTTTAGTTGGCTCTATCGGTATGGAAGATATTTCTTGAAAATGTTTTGGAAGAGTGACAAGCCTCTCATATTTAGGTGCCTCTAAGAGGTTTTCACCATCAAAAATGTCCTTTCTTTTTCCTCTTTTTTGATATAATGCTTCCATAACATGGTTTTCACCATTATATTCTTCTTCTTTTTCTATTTTATTCATTTTTTGACTGGAAGGCTTGAAACCCCTTTGAGTAAAAGTTGTGTTAGTGATTTTATTGATGGAATTTGTTTGAGGTTAAATGGAATGAGATACATATTGATGGAATGGTCATTGGGGAAATTATTTATCTCAATTGGCCTTATATTATCCCAATCAATAAGCTTAGGATAGATTAATAGTAAAGGGTCATTAGGTTGGTTTATTTCAAATGTGGTGAGGGTTCTGATAGGGAATTGATCAAATACTTCCATGAGGGGATCGAGGTCAATAACAAAACTCTCTCCTAGATTATCTCAATAGTTTTTTATCTGATTATCCTAATTAGAAATGTTGTCAATATGTAATGAATTAAATTCAAATGACCTAGACCTAGAGCTTTCTCCCTCATCAAATATAGGTGCAGATGTTTGAATTTGATGCATCAACGAAGGAGAAGTCCCCAAAGGATATTTTCAGCCTTGTATCCTAAGTCAACATAGTGAAAATATGAAAGAAACATAGTGCTAGGAATTCAAACATAACACCTTTTATTCTCTACAACAAGAAATTACATCAAATTGACTTCAAACATGCCAGGCTATAAGGCCTTCCCAATTATGGCCAAATACAAATCATTGTTAGATAATAATTTTGATATGCTACCTCTCATCTCTATCATCTCTCAGGATACTACTCTCACCTCCCCTATACCTCAATCCATCCAATAGGTCGGCCAACAAAAAAATACATAAGGAAACATGTAACAACATTTAGGATAGGCCTCAAAATGTGAAACAACAATCATCAAATAACAAATCTAAGATGTTCAATCATAAATATAGATCCACACAAGTCCCAATAACCAAGATCCATGACCGCACATGCTAAAACCCCAAAAAACACCAAATGCATGATGAATTCCCTAGATCGGTCCAAACAAGAAATGGTCATGTTACCCACAACCATTAGGTGAATGCAAACTCAGCCAACCTAGATAAAAAAAAAGAGATGTGATCATAGGAAAGTGTTCCCAAATAGGTGCTAAGAATCAAGGCATGATCGTGTCAGTAATAACTGAGAGGGGGGTGAATCACTGGCCTCAAAAATATTCCAATAATCAACCCAAAAACTTAGTACCACAATATTAAGCCTCTAGTTATCTTTAGTGCTATAAGATGAATGCCTTCAAATACAATTATCAAATTACTACTACTCAGAATGCTTTGTTAAACCTTCTACTGTATGTTTTCCAAATAGCAGTTTGTTAATTTACCAAAAGATGGTAAATCATCTAGAGTATACCGATCAATCCACTTAAGCTATCAGTAATGAAAAACACTAAAGTAATGACTCATAATCACATTAACACATGGACTTCCAATGTGGAAACCCTATTAGGGGAAAGCCACTTGGGACCGGTAACCAAAAATTTTCACTCTTTTGAAGTGAGCTCGGTGAAGAACCAACCATGTTAAAGGTTACAAACACACTGTTAGGTGTGACCTTGTTAGAGGATTTAAAATTTTAGTCTGTCACTTGATATCAGGCATCTCTATGCTACCTTCCTTGATCAAACACTCGCCTGGCCTATTAATAGGTATCTAGCATCTCATGCTATCTTCGTGATCAAAATTTTTGATACTCATATGGATGTATCTCAATATAGAAATGATCTTTAAATCCCTCTCGGTTAAGAGACTTTCTGAATCTATTTTTAAACTGAAAAAGTATGATCTGTTCACATATACAACTTATACTTGCATATTTTCATATCTATTTTAATCTCATAAAACTAATCTGATCAATATATCCCTTTTTATACCTTTGCTCCACTTTTATTTTGCTCGGTGATGTTGTGCTCTGTTTCTCAGTGTCCACAGAAAACTTTATCTCTTTCCTCAGCTTGATTGATCAGGACTGTATGAAGTTTCTCTTCATAAGTTTCTCTTTAGCATCCTATTTTCATTCATTCACCCACTCCTTTTGGAATGAATTAAGTTGTCTCTTTTATAGATATGATATCACTGTTGTTAGGTTCTTGATTTTCTTAATCTTGGTGTGATCCATGATTCTCGCCAATTAGATTTAAAGAAAAACTCATGTTTTATCTTCTAGAGATCTTCTTGCCAACTAGACAAAATAGCCTTAAATCCTTTACTTAGCTCTGGCTTTATCTTGTTGATAAAAATAAAGATAACTACCAGTTAAGTCCATATTTAGCTCTGCTAGCTAGATACTTTTTCATTTCTAAACTCAAGTTAATTTTGGTGTTTTAACTCTTTGATAGCTTTAGTCAACACTCCAGTTCTCCTAGGGCTTCTCCGTCAGCTTACACTATGTTTTTGGCCGTCGGTTATGCTTGTGATTCTTCTCATTGGTAATTCTTGTTAGTGTTCTTGCTTAGGCATCACTGTGACTTGACTTTTGATGATCTTTGTCCACCGGGTTCCACTAGTCATTGATGTTTGAAGTCACATTGTGAATGCTTGTCTTTGATGCATTACTGAAAGCATAATATTTATCTCTTTGATTCTCTGAAGTCTTTGACACTTTGATTATAATTGATTAGATTATATCAAGTTGACATCAATGACAATACAATCCATTAACTAATTTAATGTCTTGCATTATCCTTTTGCATTTTGGTGATCAACTTAACATCTTCAAACATTCAATCAGTTACATGTCATCAATCTCTCCCTTTGGCATTGATGGAAACATTCTACATTATTATATTGTACTATTACTAATACAATATGAAATATAATAGTTTCATCAAGCTTTCATAATGTAACTATCACAAATGTATGGCTTTTGATAAGCTCACAAATAGCTTAGATTTGTTTCATGCAGAATGGTTGTCTTCAATCTTCAACCCCTTCACTGGATAGATGTAACATTTAATGTCTATGTTTTGATATGTGCTCTGCCTTGAGTGTTCCTCTTCTTGATAATCTCTTTTTCCTTTGACAGCAATCTTTCTCTTTGTCTAAACTCTCTCCCTTTGTTCCTTCTCTCCCTTAGATTGATATTTCATATGTAATCAATTTCTCTCCCTTTGAATATTGATTAACTCTTTCTTTCTTATTTTTCAGGAACTTCACTTCATGGATAATGATATAGTCTCTCCCTGATGATAATGAGATAATCTCTCCCTTTGACAACAATGCCAAAAAAATCATCTATATCATGTTCCATCTCTTTACATAATATATTCCTTGAATTTCCCTATCCATCAGCAATATAATGTCTCTAGTTTTTGGTGTAGATTTGTACCTTGCTATGTATAGGTGTATCTATTTCTATCCATCTAAGTGTTTGCATCAACATGACCGATCTTCATATTTGGTATAGGTTGATGCAACATCCTAGTCAGCTTATTGACTGATAGACAAGGGTTGAACCCCTAGTCTCTATCTCAGGTACACAAATGTATCCTTCAGTAATGGCTTTGTGAATATATCAGCTAATTGTTCCTTTGATTGAACATATTCTAGTGTCACTTATTTTTCTTTCACTTGTTGTCTTAGCTAGTGATACATTATAGCAATATGCTTAGTCTTAGCATGTATGACTAGATTCTTAGAAATGTTTATTGCACTAGTATTATCACAATATATAATTACTGGTTCAATAATCTTCATATTCATACCTTCCAGTAATTGTTTGATCTAAGCAATATTGGAGCAATTTGCATCAGTAGCCACATACTCTTCTTCTACAATAGACTGAGAGATGCATCCTTGCTTCTTCTTGATCCATGTGACAAGTCTGCCACCCATGAAGAATGCTCCTCCAATTGTGCTCTTTCAGTCATCAATGTTTCCAGCCCAATCAACATCTGTATAAACTTGTAGCTCAAATTTTTCTTCTCTTTTATACCATAATCCATAGTCCTCGGTGTTTTTCAGATATCTCAAAATTCTCTTAATAGAAGTCATATGTGATTCTTTGGGATTAGTAGAGATTCTTGCAACTATTCCAACTACATGTGCTATATATCGTCTGGTATGAACAACATACATCAGTTTGCCAATCATTGATCTATATAAGGTTTGATTTACCTCATTGGATTTATCTTCTTTTTTCAACTTACATTATATAGCCATAGGTGTTCCAACTGGTTTGGAATCTTCCATCCTAAATATATTCAACACTTCCTTGATGTATTTGGCCTGAGTGATATATATGCCTGCATCTTGTTGAAGAATCTGTAGACCAAGAAATAATTTGATCTCCCCAAACATAGACATTTCAAATTTCTTTCTCATTTCATTAGCAAAGGATTTTCATAAAAATTGATTTCCCCCAAAAATGATATCATCAACAAAAATTTCAGCAATCAGAATATTACCATCGGTATCTTCTTTTAAGTACAAATTGCTATTTTCACTTGTTCTAACAAATTTTATGCTAACAAGATATCAGTGAATTATTTCATACTAGGATATAGGTGCTTGTTTCAATCCATACAAGGCTTTATATAGTCTACATACCATGTTTCTCTTGTCTAGATCAACAAACCCTTCTAGTTGTTTAATGTATACCTCTTCTTCTAGTATTCCATTTAGGAATGCAGATTTGACATCCATCTGGTATACCTTGAATCCTCTAAATGAAACATAAGAAAGTAAGATTCTAAATCCTTCTAGTCTAGAAATGGGTACAAAGCTTTCTCCATAATGATTACCTTCTTCTTGTGCATATCCCTTACATACTAACCTTGCTTTGTTTCTAGTGACTTCTCCATTCTCATTCAACTTGTTTCTGAATATCCATTTGGTACCAATGACATTCTTGTCATCTGGTCTTGGTACTAGTTTCCATGTACTATTCTTCTCAATCTATTCTATTTCTTCATTCATAGCACTGAACCATTCTTCATTCTCAAGTGCAGTATTAATAGATTTAGGATCAAAATCACAAAGTAAACAACTGTTGTTTAGTGACTTACTTCTTGTTCTTGTTCCATCCTTCTTATCTCCTATGATTTGATTCTATGGATGATG
This sequence comes from Thuja plicata, assembly GCA_018584345.1. Classification (NCBI taxonomy): domain Eukaryota; kingdom Viridiplantae; phylum Streptophyta; class Pinopsida; order Cupressales; family Cupressaceae; genus Thuja; species Thuja plicata. The sequence goes on along the minus strand of MU225677.1, from coordinate 889,844 downwards.
TCTTATGACATAATTAGAAATTTTTAGTTCATCTCTATTTTCATAATTCTGGTCATCTTCTTGACCTTTGTTCTCATCTCCATTGTTCGGAGCATCAGCTTGAGGATTTTCCTGATTTTTGGTAATTGCAGCCTGATGCTCAGGTGCAATGATCTATTGCTCAGGAGTGATATATTGTCTCTCGAGTAGAGTTTCAAGTTATATATAAACAAACATGTTGTAGTCCTCTGGTTCCTTTTTTCTTTCCTTATCATTCTTTTCTGCAAATTCGTCTATTTTCACATTTGCACTTTCAATGATTTTGTTAGATGACTTGTTGAGACATTTATAAGCCTTGCTTTTGGTTGAGTACCCTAGAAAGATACCTTCATCACTTTTGGAGTCAAGTTTTCTATTTATATCATCCTTCAAAATATAACATTGACTACCAAAGATTTTGAAGTAACTTACATTGGGTGTATGACCATACCAAAGCTCATAGGGTGTCTTCTTTGTGTCCTTCAATTGTACTCTGTTTAATGTGTAGACAACAGTACTGATAGATTCCTTCCAAATATTTTGAGTGATACTTTTATCAATCATCAATATTATTACACAGTCAACAATTGATATGTTTCTCCTTTCAACAATTCCATTTCTCTGTGGTGTTCTCGATGCAGAAACCTATCTTTTAATTCCATACTCATTACAATAGTTAGTGAATTCTTTTGAAGTAAATTCCCCTCCTCTATCTGAACTTAAGCGTTTCAATTTATTTTCATTTTATTTTTCTACCATAGCCTTATACCATTTAAATATCTTAAATTTGTCTGATTTAACTTTTAAGAACATGACTGTCATCATTCTAGAATAATCATCAACAAAGAGAATAAAATACATATCTCGATAGTAGCTCTTTGTCCTCATGGTTCCACATAGATCTGTATGGACTAATTCTATAATTGCATTAGATGTATGGGTTTTACTCTTGAAAATAGACTTTGTCATTTTACCATTTTGACAATTTTTTCACATGATATGATTGGGCTTAATCATGCTCGGTAAGCCTTTGGCATTCTTTTTGTTTCTTATCTTTATCATGTTGTCAAATTTCACATGACATAATCTTTTGTGCCACAACCATATGTCTCCATTTCTAACCATTAAAAAAGTGATGTTTCTGTCATCAAGATAGAAAAGGTTACCTTTTGTCTACTCACCGGTACCAATCAATCTTCTTGATTCATTGTAGATCTTTGCCTTCTTATTTTCAAATGCTACTCTGTGACCTGAATTGTTCCGCTATGAAACACTTAACAAATTATAATTCAGTCCTTTAACCCAGTAAGCATTTTCACATTTTATCAGGTTATTCAACATTATAGTTCCTTTACCTTCAACTGGACAAGGTGTATCATTTCACATTCTTACTAAACCACCATTATAGTATTCAAAAGTCTCAAAATTTTGTTTATCACCAGTCATATGGTGAGTGAAACCACTATCTATGATCCAGACATCATTTTTAATAACTTTAGATATGAGTGTAGTTTCTACATACTTTTCTTCTTCATCATCTGAATCATCCTTCATGGCTACAAATACCATCTCAATGTCTTCTTCTGATTTGGTGTTAGTGTCATTAGCACTATTCTCAGCTAGGTAACAAGCTTTCTTCCCTTTGTCCTTGTAGTCTCAGGTATCTCTTTTTTGAGATTGTCAGTTGCTTCGGTAATCTCTATTATCACCTCTATCAAACTTCTTCTCATATGATCTGTCATTTCCTCTTTCATATTTTCTTTTGTTTAGACATCTTGGAGAAAATTTTCTAACCTCTTTACAATTGAAACATACAAGTGGTAATTTACCTTTTGTAAGATCTAAATTTGGAGGCTTTGATGCCCTAGATCTCCTAAATAAGATTTGTATAATGAAGGGAAATCCTATGTCCAAATTCAGGATATTAACTTTAATTATATTGATCAAAAGGATGGAAAAGAGCATGTAAAGAATGATATAATAAGATGCCTACCTCATGACATAGCAGATCTAGAAAAACTTGTTTTCTAAGTTCTGTAGACTATTTCTGGAAATGCCGATAGTTGATCTCAAACCGGAATGTAGAGATGAAAAAAACCCAGAAATCTTTTTTCGTTCTAATGTCATCTTATGAAAAAGGTTGACCATGTACCACTTTTGCCAACACTATCTACACAGATCCGAAAGCATCCCTGTTTTCACAGTCCGAAAGAGATCCGAAAAGGGTATCCAGATCTAGCCTCGAATCCTCTGTCCTGCACCTGCAAATATCTAAAAAGGGGTTTTGGGGTGGCTATATAGGGTTTTGCCTTAGTCAAACCCCCATTTTGGTGGTTTCCACCTCCACGAATAGTGAAATATATAGAATGTATATTGTGTGTGTGTTTCTCTTTGGAAAGAGTCTTTTGAACATGCAATATCAAGATCTAATCTTCTAGATTAACAATCCTAACATAACATGGAAATGAGAAAGCAATGCATAGATTTGAATATGATAAAGAAAGCATACCAAGCCCCCAAGGCTAAAGTATTTCTATCAACTCACAATCCGTAATTGCTACCCCATGATAATGTCCTTTGAATGCTTGAATGTTGAAAATGGTAGATCTAAAGAGAAAGCCTTCTTTCTTCAATGAAGATCTACAATAACTTGTCTTTGAAGAATACTTTGATTGAAGATGATCATATGTCCTCCTAGCTTGTCCTTCTATATCATCCTCTTACTTTCTTGCCTCATTATGCCATCATATCATGTCCTCTCATTTCATGTCCTCCGATCTCATCTCATCTCATCTCCTCAAATGAAGGCAAAAGAGAGTGTTTATATAGAGATTTCTATATAGGTCTCCTAGGGAAATGCAATGGATCCAAATCCAAATCTCACCCTGAATCATTGTCCAATCACAATTTCTAACCAAGGAGGGAACATAATAACTCAAATATTAGAGAAAACACTTCCACATTTGAACCCACAGACCTATTTCAAGTTTCGAACCCCTATAAGCTCTGGATCTGGAAACAAGAACCAACACCTGTCAGGGGACAGGGTTGACCTCGGCCCTATCCTAGGATAGGGTCAACCTCAGTCCTGACCTAGGACAGGGTCTACCTCAGCCCTATCCTAGGACAAGGTCAACCTCAGCCCTGTCGTGAGATTTCAGGCAGGTCAGCAGGATGTGACAGAAAGGCTCCCAGGTCAATTGGGGACCTAGGAAGGTGGGGGAATGAGTCAGAATGTTAAGAAGGCCTAAAAGGCCTGGAGAGAGGAGGACCAATACATAGGTCCTACATAGAAAGAAAAGCCATGGAGAGGAAAAATCTAGGAGGATCCATAAGATCCTAACCCTAATCTCACCTTAACATGTAAAAAATGCAAATCTATTATGCAAACATACTAAATGAGGGTGCTAAACTCATCCAAATGGAAGTGCTTCCATTTTAAGATGATACACCTTTATATCTACCTTTTCCTCTCTACAGTATTCTTTCCATTAGTGCTTCAATCTCATCAAGTCCTTGATCCTCATTATCATTGTCACTATCATTTCTAACAGCATGTTTATGACTTGAGTTACTTATCTTTAAAGAAGATTTGAATGCAGATTCTATATATGGTAAGACACTATTGTCAAAGTTATTCATCTTGATTGAAATTAGTCTACCAATTAGACTATCTAGAGTAACTCTATTGTTTGTAATTGTTCTCATTTCTTGAATAGAAAAAACTCTAATAGGATACATAGGCAGTAAGGTTCTTAATATTTTACTTACCACTATCTCCTCTTCAAGTACATGGTGTAGGAGCACACCTAGGATAACCTCCATGTTTTAATCATTTTTGGCTTGTACTTGAAATTGGCCAAGTCAAGCTAGTTAGGTTTTTTTTATACCTTAGAAGGTCTTTGCAATGTGGGCTAGGTGAGTTAGTCATTAGGACTAAGGTCACCAAAGTAGCCATTGTTAGTAGTTTTTCATTTTATTAGGCTTAGTTGCTAAATGATGGATTTGGGTCATGAATGTGTCCTAAATAGATAAATGAGGACATAGAGATTCCATAAGGTCTTTAATGATGTTGGATCCTCTAAATGAAGAGGTTAGAGGTCCTAGAAATGAGGAAAGTGGCATAAAAGGAAAGATGCCAAAAGTTGCTAAATTGTTGTCATGACAACATTTGCAATTATTGCAAATGTTGCATGCAACAAGGTTACCTTGGATCCCCCTACAAACTAGGAATGAGGAATCGACCAAAAAGGTCTAGAATGATGGAAGAAGGAATCTAATGCATGGATAGACTTGAATCTCAGAAGTTAAATTTTGATTGTAACAAGTTTGGAAGTGTAATACAGTCTGCAATTCTGTGTTTTTAGAAATTCTGAGCATTTCCTTGTGAAAGTGATACCTTATGGATTGAAAGCTTCAAACTAATGATTTTTTTGTGTTCTTAGGATATTTTGGAGTGTTTTTCATTTAGTATTAAAGTTTCTTTGTGGTCTTTAAGGGTCTTGTATAAATTTTTTTTTGTTTAGAGAGTCTACTGGTCTTGTCTTGACCAGTCAGTCTAGTTATGGCTCTCCAATGAAATCTAGCCATGGGAAAACCCTAAGGATAGATGGAAATGTTAGGGTAGTTATTAGTGTATGTATTTTTAGGATTAGGAGTCTTAGGAATATGGAGAGATATTTTTACTACTAAGCCCTAGGCGAGCTGACAGTGCCTGGTTAGTGGTTTAGGATAGAGGAATTGACATGTTTCATACAGGGCAAGAAAGTACTATACAGACTAAGTATAGTTTCAATTATGGTTTATCCTTATCCTAACATACTCTAATGGTTGAGTTCATGCCAATCACTGAGACTAATTTTTAAACAAGTTTTCAACTAAGTTGCAGACAGTCCTAGAAATTAGGCCTATTAGTCCTATTGGACCTATATTGTAGGAACCCTATGTACGGATGACTTAGGGAACTAAAAATTCAAAATATATTATAAAATAATAAAGGGTATCTAGATATGGTCTTAGATTTTCAAGTTCTTTGGAAAATTTTTACAAGAAATAGGAAAAGGTCACTGTGAAAGGCTACAAGGAAACAAGCCCTATTAGGCCTCTTTGAGACTAAAGTTGGAACTCGATTGCAAAGAGTTAAGAGATCCTCCAAAATGGAGTCAAATGGGATTAGATGGATTGTCTACATGATGATGGACACCCCTATAATGATTCATGGATGTTAGATTGGAGTTGACACTTGGATCCTTCTAAGTGTAAGAGAGGAAGTGAAGTAACTACTAAGGTGTTAGTCTTTCAAAGGTGAAGCACAAGTGTGAGACTCTTGGAGAAGAGTGAGATTATGACTTAGTTAATCACCTAAGCCTAATAAGGACCTAGAGGAGATTGGGATCCTTGAAGAAGACAAAGAACATCTTCTTAGCTAATTGTGCAAGCAATCCCTTGGAACACTTACATCATATTGGTATCAGAGCTTGATTAAAGATCAGGCTTGTGGTAGATGTTTTAGCCTACTAAATCAGTTGGAGAGAATACACCAGTTGGATTAGTAGAATAAAAATTCCATGGTGACTAATGCTGAGTTAGCCAAAAAGGTGGATGAGAAAGAAGAAGACAACAAGTTGTTAAGAGAAAAGTTGTCTCAAATGGAGCAACTCTTGGGAGAAGTCCAAGACAAAGCTGAGAAGGTGAAAGATAAGATAGATCAAAAAGAAGAAGAAAAATCAAGGGAAAAGGGACTGGATGTAGAAGAGGAATTTCCAACCCCTGACCCTATTATTTATCAATAACCCTTCTTAAAGGCATTGAAGGCCTTAAGTGACAAAGCTTTAGAGGGTGTACCACTTTTTAGTGGACAAATGGATCCAAATTTAGTTGTGGATTGGATTGACAGTATAGAGAACCATTTAAAATGTGATGGTGTCACAAAGGCCCAAAAAGTGAGTGTGGCCAAGTCAAGGTTGAGAGGATCAACTCTCACATGGTGGAAGTTTGTTCAAACTGAGAGGGAGAAATAAGGAAAGAGTCCTATAGTATCATGGAAGGGAATGGTGACTAAAGTCAAGCAAACTTACTTACTTGATGATTATGAGGTTCATCTGCATCGGAGTAGACACAATCTTAGACCAAAAGATTTGGATGTCCAAGAATACACCGAAGAGTTCCAAAAGTTGTGCTTAAGGTCACAAGTGGTGGAAGATGAAAGCATTAAGCTAGCTATATACTTGAATGGACTCAAGTTGTCTATCCAAGAAGACATGAGTCTTGTGAACTTCAAAACTATTTTCCAATATTATCAAATGGCCTTGAAGATAGAGCAGAAAGGCAAAAGAAAGCAAGAGAAAACCTCCAAAGGAAGAGGTAGAGGAAGCGATAATAGAGGAACAAGAGGTGGCTATGGTGAAATAAGTTCAAAGTTAAGGACACAAGGAGATGTCAAGTACACTGAGCAAAAAGAGGGAAGTTCTAGTAGAGGTGGAAGAGGAAGGAACTCAAGTTTCAGAGGTAGGAATGGTGGACAAGGAAGAGGCAATTACTTTTCCAATATGAAATGTTACCATTGCAACCAAATGGGACACCTTGCCTATAGGTGTCCATAGAGGGGTAGTACCTCTCAAGGAGGTAACAAGAGAACTAATTAAGTTCATGAAGAGACAAGTGCAGTAGAGACACACTCTGAGGTACCACTGAATTCTGAAGAAGGTGAGAATATCATGATGAGGAGAACATTGATAAAGGAACCACTCAAGAAGGAGCAAAGCAAAAGGAGGTCTCTATTCAAAATCAAATGTAAGGTGATGGGAAAAGTATGTGGAGTCATTTTAGACTCAGGTTCTATTGACAAGATTGTGTCAAAGGAAGAAGTCAACAAGTTAGGCATGACAAGGATACCTCATACCCATCCTTACAAGGTCACATGGCTCAATAAGGGACAGCATGTCTTAATTAATAAGAAAGCATGGGTAGAGTTCTTTATAGGGAGATATAAGGAAAAGGTTCTATGTGATTTACTACCCATGGATGCATTCCATTTTCTCCTAGGCAGGCCATGGAAATTTGACCGCAAAGCTACCCATGATGGAGTGAAGAACTCCTATACATTCAAGAAGGATAAAGTAACTTTCAAAATCCAATCATTATTAGAAGATGTAGCTGTGAAGTCATCAGGTCCTAATGTGCTTATGGTGGGTGAAAAGGAATTCATAAAATCCATGGAAGAAGGAGAAGGAGTTGGCTATGCATTGGTGCTAAGACCAAGAGAAAAGAATGAAGAAAAAGGAGACAAGAAACCAGAGATACCTAAGGAGATACAAAGTATGTTGTAGAATTATGAAGGCATAGTAAGTGATGGAAAACCATCAGCATTACCCCCTACAAGAGCCATAAGTCATAGGATAGACTTCATACCTAGAGCTACCCTACCTAATAAGGTAGCCTATAAGCTGACACCTCAACAAAATGAGGAAATCACTAGGCAAATAGAAGAACTCCTTAATCAAGGCCTTATCAAGAAAAGCATTAGCCCTTGTGCAGTACCTACTGTCCTAGCACCAAAGAAAGGAGGAACATGGAGACTTTATACTAATTCAAGAGCCATAAACAGGATAACCATTAGGTATAGGTTTCCCATACCAAGGATTGAAGACCTAATGGATTGTCTAGGTGAAGCTAAGTATTTTAGTAAGATAGACTTGAAGAGTGGCTATCACCAAATTAGGATACATGAGGGAGATGAATGGAAGACAACATTCAAAACCAATGAAGGTTTGTATGAATGGATTGTCATGCCATTTGAACTGTATAATGCCCCCTCCACATTCATGAGGCTCATGAATGAAGTCCTCAAAGACTACAGTGGCAAACTTTTAGTAGTATATTTTGATGATATACTGATTTACAGTAGGACAAGAGAGGAGCACCTTCAACACCTTGAGATTGTCTTCAAGAAGCTGCATGAAGAGAATTTGATGATTAACTTGGAGAAATGTGAGTTCAACAAAATAGAGCTAGTGTAACTTGGGTTTTTTCTCTCTCATGGCAATCTAAAAATGGACAAGAGTAAAGTGGAAGCCATCATGAATTGGCCTACTCAAAGGTCAGCAATAGAGGTAAGAAGTTTTCATGGCCTTGCTCAGTATTATAGGAAGTTTATAATGCAGTTCAGTTCTATTTGTGCTCCCATGTTGGACACAATAAAAGGAGGAATGAAGACCAAGTTCATATGGAATGAACAAGCCACTAAGAGTTTTGAGTTATTAAAAGAAAATATTGCTACCCAACCTATCTTAGTCTTGCCAAGCTTTGAGAAGGTTTTCACTATATAGTGTGATGCAAGCAACATAGCTATTGGGGTTGTCCTAAGCCAAGAGGGTAGAGCAGTAGAATTTCATTCAAAGAAGTTGAGTGAAGCAAAGAAGAAGTTTTCTTCTTATGATCTTGAGTTGTATGCATTGGTTCAAGCTTGATAAAGTGGGGGCACTATTTTCTGCCCAAGGAGTTCATTGTCTATTCAGACAATCAAGCTTTAAGTTTTCTGAATTCTCAAGAGAAGTTAAGCCACAAGCATAAGAAATGGGTGGAATACTTAAAATCTTATACCTCTAATACCAAACAAAAGAAAGGTTTCCTCAATAAGGTGGCAGATGCAATTCTAGAAGAGCTCTTACCATCCAAGAGATTTAGTTGAAGAGCATGGGAATAGATCATTTCAAAGATCTATATGCTGATGATGAGGATTTTGTAGACATTTATAAGGTATGTGTTGAATACAAGAACCATTTTCATAGTAAGTATGTTGAATACACTTTGCAAAGTAATCTTTTGTTCAAGGGAAATAAGTTATGTGTCCCTAGAGGCTCTATTAGGGAGAATATGATTCAGGGAAAGCACAATGGTGCATTGAGTGGTCACTTCAGAATCACTAAGACCCAAGAACTTGTTCAAAGGTTCTACTATTGGCCAAGAATGAAGCTTGATGTTAAGAGGTATGTGGAGAATTGCATTGTATGTCAAAGAGCCAAGGGTACTTCTTCAAATTTTTGTCTATATCAACCACTACCTATTCCCACTAGGCCTTGGGATTGTTTGAGCAGGGATTTTGTAGTTGGGTTACCCAAGAAAAGACAAGGCATGGATAGTGTTTATGTAGTTATGGATAGGTTTAGTAAGATGGCTCACTTTGTACCATGCAAGACAACTCATGATGCCAGCCAAATAGCCCCCCTCTTCTTCAAAGAGATAGTAAGAATCCATGGGCTACCTAACAGCATTGTGTCTGATAGAGACACCAAATTTATGAGTCATTTTTTGGAGACTCTTTGGCAAAGATTAGGCACAAATTTATCCTTTGGGTCTGCCTACCATCCCCAAACTGATGGTCAGACCAAAGTGGTGAATAGAAGACTTGGAAATCTACTAAGGTGCTTGACAAAGGAGTATGGACAGCAATGGGATCAATTGATTGGACATGATGAATATGTTTACAATGACACCATCAATAGATCAATAGGGAAGAGCCCCTTTGAGATAGTATATGGATTGCATCCTAGAGGAGTCTATGAATTAACAGACTTGAAGGGTGGAGTGAAGGCAAGTGGATATGTAGATGACTTTGCAATACAAGAAATACATGATACAGTCTGGAAAACTCTGAAAAAGAACACCTTGAAACATAAAGCAAAGATTGATGAGAGTAGAAGAATAGTTCAGTTCAATGTGGGTGACTTGGTCATGGTACATCTTAACAAATCAAGACTTCAAATGGGAGTCCCTCACAAGTTGTAGATGTGGAGGATAGGTCCCTATCCTATCATAGCTAAGTATGGTGATAATGCATTCAAAGTTGAGCTCCCAAAAGACAGTCGACTCTCACCTATTTTCAACATTGCAGACTTATTCCATTACAAAGGACCACATCAAGACATGGATCAAAGTCTCCAAGAAATTATCATAGATGTTGAAGATCTCCAATTACCCTCTGCTACAGCCACAAGAGCTGACAGTATACTTGATTCTAGAATCTACAAAAAGACCAGAACCAAAGAGTATACGGAACACTTGATAAAAATACATGATCAAACCAATGCTGATGCAGTGTGGGTTAAATAATTAGAGTTCAAGAAGATGGGGATTGATCCAAGCATCCTCAATCCAAGGGTGGATTGAAATTTTTTTTTTGGGGAGGATGGTGCAAGAGCACACCTAGGCTAACCTCCATGTTGTTTTTAGACCTTAGAAGGTCTTTGAAATGTGGGCTAGGTGAGTTAGTCATTAGGACTAAGGTCACCAAAGTAGCCATTGTTAGAAGTTTTTCATTTTATTAGGCTTAGTTGCTAAATGATGGATTTGGGTCATGAATGTGTCCTCAACACATAAATGAGGACATAGAGATGCCATAAGGTCTTTAATTATCTTGGATCCTTGAAATGAAGAGATTAGAGGTCCTAGAAATGAGGAAAGTGGCATAAAAGTAAAGATGCCAAAAGTTGCTAAATTGTTGTCATGACAACATTTGCAATTATTGCAAATGTTGCATGAAACACGGTTACCTTGCATCCCCCTACAAAATAGGAATGGGGAATCAACCAAAAAGGCCTATAATGATGGAATAAGGCATCTAATTCATAGAGAGACTCAAATCTTAGAATTTTGTTTTTGATTGTAACAAGTTTGGAAGTATAATACAGTCTGCAATTCTGTGTTTTCAGAAATTCTGAGCATTTCCTTGTGACAATGATACCTTATGGATTGAAAGCTTTGAACTAATGATTTTTTTGTGTTATTAGGATAGTGTGGAGTGTTTTCCATTCAATATTCAAGTTTCTTTGTGGTCGTTTAAAGTCTTGTATAAAAAAATTGGTGTTTAGAGAGTCTACTGGTCCTGTCTTGACCAGTCAGTCTAGTTATGGCTCCCCCATGAAATCTAGCCATGGGAAAACCCTAAGGATGGGTGGAAATGTTAGGGGAGTTAGTAGTGTATATATGTTTAGGATTAGGATTCTTAGGAAGATGGAGATCTATTTTTACTACTAAGCCTTAGGCGAGCTGACAGTGCCCGATTAATGGTTTAGGATAGAGGAATTGACATGTTTCATACACGGGAAGAAAGTATTGTATAGAATAAGTACAATTTCAGTTAGCTTTCAGTCTTATCCTAACATACTATGATGGTCAAGTTCATGCCAATCACTGAGACTAAGTTTTAATCAGGTTTTCAACTAAGTTGTAGACAGTCCTAGAAATTAGGCCTATTAGCCCTATTGGACCTAGATTGTAGGAACCCTATGTACGGATGACTTAGGGAACTAAAACTTTCAAAATCTCTTGTAAAAGGATAAAGGATATCTAGATATGGTCTTATATTTTCAAGTTCTTTGGAAAAGTTTTAAAATAAAAAGGGAAAAGGTCACTGTGAAAGGCTACAAGGAAACAAGCCCTGTTAGGCCTCTTTGAGACTAAAGTTGGAACTCGATTGCAAAGAGTTAAGAGATCCTCCAAAATGGAGTCAAATGGGATTAGATGAACTGTCTACTTGATGATGGACACCCCTGCAATGATTCATGGGTTTTAGAGTGGATTTGACTCTTGGATCCTTCTAAGTGTAAGAGAGGAAGTGAAGTAACTACTAAGGTGTTAGTCTTTAAAAGGTGAAGCACAAGTGTGAGACTCTTGGAGAAGAGTGAGATTAGGACTTATTTAATCACCTAAGCCTAATAATGACCTAGAGGAGATTAGGATCCTTGAAGAAGATAAAGAAGATCTTCTTAGATAATTGTGCAAGCAAACCCTTGGAACACTTACATCTGTACACCTCCAACTCCTCTGATAGAATTGACTACCTCTTTTATTCTGTAGCTATACAGAGTGATATTTTCTCCTTCTTTCATCCTTGGTTCATCAAACCTCCCTCTTAGGCTTTCTACCTTTTCTCTTAGTACATTAGCATCTCCTCCATGTACAAGCTTCAACTTATCCCACATTTGTTTTGTAGAGGTGCAGGTTTTGATATCTTCAAAATCAACATCGGAGAGTGATGATGCAAGTTATATCATCATGCAATTATTCTCATGCTTTACTCTTAATTGTTCAAGAGTGTGAGGTCCTGCAGAAAACACATATTTAGTATATAAGTATTGAACAATATCATTTCTAAAACCTGATAGGTGGAGTCTTATTCTACTTTGCCATGATGCAAATTTGTCTTTATTCAACTTGGGCACATCTCGTCTTTTCATCTTGTGATCTTTTTCTTGAGCTGTTAAACTCCCTTTCTAAGCACACAAGCTTTGAAACCAATTGTTAGTAATAATTGAGAGGGGGGTGAATATGTGGCCTCAAAGATATTCCAATAATCAACTGAAACACTTAGTACCACAATATTGAGCCTCTAGATATCTTTAGTCCTATAATATGAATGCCTTCAAATATAATTATCAAATTACTACTACTCAAAATTCTTTGTTACAACTTCTACTGTATGTTTATCGAATAGTACTCTGTTAATTTACTGAAAGACAGTAAATTATCTAGAGTATACCGATCAATCCAGTTAAGCTATGTGTAATGCAAAACACTAAAGTAATGACTCATAAACACATTGACACATGGATTTTTAACGTGGAAAACCTGTTAGGGGAAAAACCAATTGGGACCGGTAACCCAAATTTTTACTCTTTTGAAGTGAGCTCGGTGAAGAGCCAACCCTGTTAAAGGTTACAAACACACTGTTAGGTGTGACCTTTTTAGAGGATTTAAAATTTTAATCTATCACTTGATATTGGGCATCTCTATGCTATCTTCCTTTATCAAACACTCACTTAACCTGTCAATAGGTATCTGGCCTCATGCAATCTCTATGATCAAACTTTTTGATACTCCTATGGATGTATCTCAATATAGAAAGGATCCTTAAATCCTACTTGGTTAAGAGACTATCTGAATCAATGGTTAAACTAAAAGAGTATGATCTATTCACATATACAACTTATACTTGTAGAGTTTTACATCTATTGTAATCTCATAAAACTAATCTGATCAATATATCTATTTTTATACCTTTGCTCCACTTTGATTCTATTCAGTGTCCGCAGAAAACTTTAGCTCTTTCCTCAGCTTGATTGATTAGAACTGTATGAAGTTGCTCTTCATCAGTTTCTCTTTAGCATCCTCTTTTCATTCATTCACCAAATCCTTTTGTAATGAACTAATTTGTCTCTTTTATAGACATGATATCACAGTTGTTAGGTTCTTGATTTTTTTTATCTTGGCATGATCCAAATTCTCACCAATTAGATTTAAAGAAAAAATCATATTTTATCCCACACAGATCTTCTTCCCAACTAGACAAAACAACTTTAAATCCTTTACTAATCTCTAGCTTTATCTTGTCAATGAAAACAAAGATAACTACCACTTAAGTCCATGTTTAGCTCTACTAGCTAGATATTTTTTCATTTATGAACTGAGGTTAATATCGGTGTTTTAACTCTTTGATAGCTTTGGTCAACACTCCAATTCTCCTCGGGCTTCTCCATCGGTTTACACTATGTTTCTGGCTGTCGATTATGCTTGTGATTCTCCTCGTTGGTGTTCTTTCTCAGGCATCACTGTGACTTGAATTTCAGTGATCTATGTCTATTGGGTTACAATAGCCATCAGTTTTTGAAGTCACATTGAGAATGCTTGTCTTTTATGCATTACATAAAGCATAATCTTTATCTCTTTGATTCTCTGAAGTCTTTGACACTTTGATTGTAACCGATTAGATTATATCAAGTTAACATCAATGAAAATATAATCCATTAACTGATTTAATGTCTTACATTACCGTTCTTCATTTCAGTGATCAACTTAACATATTCAAACATTCAATGAGTTACATGTCATCAGATCGCACATGAAGATTCCAACCAAAAATCAAGAACCTCTATTAACCTCTCCAACAGGTATAAGAACAAAATAGGACCAGCCCAAAAATAAGATAACTTCTCCAAGAAATAACAAAATATGATGTGATAATAGAAAAATATTCATCACGATGTCTAGAATGAACCCATTTGACAACATAGAGTAATGAGCCAACAAGAGTGACCACCACCTAAAAAACCAAAATTGTCCAACTAGAACATAATAGTAAAACAACATGCAAATATTTTTGGGTTGATGCAAGATTGCCAACTTCTCTAGGATTCTCCTACATTAGACATCCCAGGTGAAAAATTTGTTCCATGGAAAGGAATAATGAACATTTTATTGGATTTAGAACATATATCCCATACTTATTCATGATCCACATATCCTCTTTCCTTGCAACTAACATTGTCTTTCCTTTGTCCACTTTCTAATTCTACAAGTTCACTTATCTTTCACTCTTCTCAGGTTTTATGTTTTCAACTGATAGAATATGACCTATACTAACCTCTTTCTTCTCTTCATTTCAATCCTTTTTTCTACCATCAGTACTCCTCTATGCCACATCATCATCAGATCTACCAATTAGATTCATCTTCATTTTAGCACCATTTGTATCTTCTTGTCCAACACTCATAATTGTCATCAACTGTTGCACCACTGTAGCCAAAAATTTCATCTACCTTTTAATATTTTCAAGTTCCTCTAGGATTTCTCTCTCTTTAACTCTCTCTTTCAGATCCACCTTCATTCCACTTATAGGAATAGGTTCATAAACTCTTAGCTTCTCATGTCTTCTAATGTTGATTGGACAACATCTGATAATTCCACATCTTCCAACTCCTTTCTCCTACAAAGGTACTAGTTTATTCTTGGATCCTCCCTTACTCACCACATAGGTATTATCATAGCCATCAAATACAGCATTCATATCAAACTGCCAAGGTCTCCCAAATAGTAGATGAGAAGCATCTGTAGGAAACACATCACATAATATCTCATTATAATAAGCCCCAATCTTAAAAATAATTATGCATTTCTCTTCAATCTAGCCTTAGATACATCTTTTAGCCAACTAATCTGATAAGGATTGGGGTGTTTCCTCCTCTCCAACTTCAATTTACTTTCATTTCTTCTAAAACAAAGTTATAAAAACTACCACCATTAATCATAACATCACATTAATACATGTAGTAACTCATCTACTAATAATAAATTCACCTTCCTCAGCAGCGTTCATTGTACTTTCCTCTAAGGCAATGTAACCCCTCTATCCTAATGTGCAACCCTTTTTTTAGGACACTAAAAATCCCTACGACATTTCTTGCCACACTGAAAACAAGTACCCATAAATTCACCTCTTCCTCTTCCTCTTTTTCCACCATTGTAATCTTTAGTGGCTCAGCTACTACTAGATCATTCATCGGTCTTCCTAGGATTCTCCACCACATTATCCCCAATAGTTGATTCACTAATCTTGTTCAGATTCTCCTTAATCCTTAATGTCATCTGTTAAGAATCTCCTAGTGTAGTAATTTGAGTCGTAAGTAACTCCTCTTGAATACTAGATCTCAGGCCATAGATATGCCTAGAAACCTTTTCCTTATCATCCTTAGAATGACCTGTCCTAATCATGATTCGATAGAATTCTTCAGTATACTCCTGTATTGATTTGTTAGTTTGTTTCAAGCCTTGCATCTTCTTGAACTTTTCCAATTCATAATCCACAAGAATAAATTGTCTCTTCAAATTTTCAACCATCTGATCCCACTTAGAAATATTTTATTTTCCCTTCTTATTTCTTTCCAATTGAACTTCTCTCCACCATATAATTGCATGACCTTTTAGATCTATTATTGTAAATTGAACAAAATCAGGATCTTCCACCTATTCGTACTTGAAGTATTCCTCAATCTCATTAATCCAATGAATCAATTCCTTTGGTCTGAAGCTACTAGAAAATGTAGAAACTTCAACTTTAGGTCTCTTCCCAATCTTAGATGTAGCTTTTAGAAATATGGCCTCATCTGGATTTCTCACTTCTTCTACGGCTTCTTCAAAGTGATCTTCTTCCTCATACTCTTCGTCACCATCTTGACAAATTGTTGATGTAGTTCTTCTTTGAGAATCATCTTGTAAAGCTTTCACTTGCCTCTACAAAGCCTTAAAACCTTCATTGGTGACTCCTCAAACTCTTCTCGGATGCATCTTTAATCCAGCAAATTTTGAACAAAATCCTCTATAATTGTAGGTCATCTTCACACTCTGTCACCCACAAAAACCAAATCAGGATGTCACCTCCATAGAATCTGATCTACACTCCAGTGATTAAAAAATTTTCTCTAATACCACTTGATGCACTCAAGGAAGGAGATGTCCAACCTTGCATCCTGAGTCAACACATCATAAATAAAAAAGAAACACATTGCTAGGAATTCAAACATAATAAATTTTATTTTATTCAACAATAAATTACATCAAATTAACTTCAAACATGTCGGGTTGTAAGGCCTTCTCGGTTACGGCCAAATACAAAATCACTCTCAGATCATAATTTTTATATGATAACTATCACCTCTATCATCTCTCAAGATGATACTCTCAACTCCCTAATACCTTAACACATACAACACATTACTTTTATACACACTAGCCACCAACAGGTCAACCAACAAAGAAATACATAACGAAACATGTAGAAACATTTAGGATGGGCCCTAAAAAGTGAAACATTGATCATCAAATAATAGAATTAAGACATGTGATCATAAATATATGTCTACATGAATCCCAATAACCAATGTCCATGACTACACACACTAAACCCAAACATACAAACTGCATGATGAATTCCTTAGAACGGTCCAAACAAGAAACAAACATATTACCCATAGCCATTAGATGAATTGAAAATAAACCAACCTTGAACAAAAAGAGATGTGAGGGTAAACTTACAAAGCTCTATTTCCTTAGAGGACATTTTTGTAGTTTCAACCGAAAAATTTCTGGCTAGAACACTTTCAGCCAGACATACGTGATGCACACGCAGCACCATGTGTTGTTCATATGGAAAATGTGTTTTGGTCAGAACTAGTCTAGTCAAAATAGTTTTGGTTGGAACCCTTAAAAACCATATATACCCCAAAATTTTCCACAAGTAGCTCATTCTACTTGGCGCCCTCCGAGATCTGTGAAACAGGTTTGGTGATCTTTGGCCGAAAATAGGTAGATTTTCTTTTTTTAATGTTTTTAAGTTTTTTTTTGTTAAATTAATACAGTTTTTGTATTATTTAATTTTTTTATTTTACAAAATAAAAATAATAATTTTATGTAGATTTAGTTTTTTCTCCAGTTAAGAAAATATGTTAGTTAGTTAGTTAGTTAATTTAGTTTTATTACATATGTTTCAAAACATTAAGAAAATGTTACAAAACATTATAAAAATGTTTTAAAACATATTAAACATAAAATTGTAAATATTAGAAAAATGTTAAAAAAATGTTATGTTAAAACCATACATTAATCTAGGCTAGTTGTAAACATAGGCTAGTTGTAGCTCAAAGTGTCTACAAAATCAAACACTTTAACCATATTGAACCCTAAAATGAACCCTACCATGAAACCAACATGCAACTAAAACATGAATCAACATAAACCCTAACACTAAATCATTTTTCTTTCAAACATATGTATTTGTGTTTTATTTTATATATTTTCTCTATCATGACATGGCATCAACTAGAAACTAACATGAAACTAGAACATTAAGAAACATAAACCCTAACACTAAACAAACATGAACCTTAACCATGTAAACCTAATTTAAAAGTAGATCCCTAAACCTAATTGAGAAATAAACCCTAACATGAAACCAACATGAACCCTAACATGAAACCAACATGAAACTAGAACATGAACTAGCATAAACCCTAACATGAAACCAACATGAAACCAAAATGAAATTGGAACATGAACCAACATAAACTCTAACATGCTAGAAACCAACATGAACTCTAACATGAAACCAACACATGAACCCTAACATGAAAGAAATATGAAACTTGAACATGAGCCAACATAAACCCTACAACACTGCAAACCAACATGAACCCTAACCATGAACAAATTTACCCTAAACCTAATTTATAAATAAACCAAGTTTATCCGTATACCTAAACATGAAATATTAATCTACATTAAACTAGGCTAGTTGTAAACCTAGACAAAATTGAACCATAACTCAAAACCTCTTTTCATTAGAAAATATGTACATGTACATATGATTGTAAATCATTTTTATTTAAAATGTATATGTATTTGTGTATTTGTATCTCTATTACTACATTGTACAATCCTTCCCCTATTAGATTTTTCTCTCACATTAACTCGATAGAAACAAATGTTTAAGATTTCCTTATTTCTTAATATCACCACACAGGGTAGAGCATGATGGATGGCAACAATTATGGAGGAAATGGCTATGGAGGTAACGAATATGGAGGCAATGGCTATGGAGACAATGGGCTTGATAGAGGAAGGAACATGAAAGGGTAGAAACTAGGGATACACCTAGGGCAGAGCTCTCAACAGTGGAATAAGGTGGTTGCGACTAGATGTCATGGTTTTTTTGGGAAACAGAGGTAAGGAGGTCTTCTAGACATTGCAGTTCAAAAGAAACTGATGGCTCTACAACAGGAATCGCCCTACAGTTTTTGAGAAAGCGAGTCAGCCTAATGGTTGAGCTAGGTGGAACCCTCCATGGTAGGATCTCTTACAGATTGTAGGGGCAGAGTAGAATGGAAGGGGTGGGGAGTGTAGAAGTTGAGAAATACAACTTCACAGCTTGCCAAGAACACCAGCATGCAAAATACCTGAAGCTGAATCGAAACCTGTGAGAGAGAGGCAAGGGTTTGGAAAATCTCAGCAGAGTGAGAGAGAATTATTATTTCCCAAAAAAATAAATACAATAATTACAAAAGTGACATATAAGGTGAGAAACCCTAAAGCTGGAGAAAGCTAGGTTTGTGCAATTAATAATTAATAAAACATATTAATTATTATGCACCTACAAATGACAAGCTTAAGTGAATAGAATAATAGTTAGCTTTA
>MU225677.1:819937-849298 GCA_018584345.1 Thuja plicata | reverse complement strand
GGCTTCTCTGTATTATTGGTTCGATGCCTTCCTGCGACTTAGTTTGATCTCTCGATATTACTTAATACTTCCGTCTGTTCCTGCCTTCGTTCCAAAAGAGACTGAGGCTTTGATATATCTCAGATCTAGAAATAAAAAAATAAAAAAATCGCAGCCCTTCTCCTTATTTTCGGATCTGGTCTAAAATGCTGATATTCCGCCTTCTAAAATCAGAATTTAGAAGTGGGCATGCTAAATGAGGCCCCAAAGATCTGAAATTAATCACTATCTTCTTCACACAAAATCGCTGCTAAAAGAACGGAAATGATTCTGCAAATACCCTTGGATTTTCGCTGAAAATAGCAGAACTGAATATCGAATTTGGATTGCATTACCGAATTTAACTTCAATCACACTCCTTTTTAGATTTTATTGACAATTTAGAAATTTTATTTAATTAATATATTAGAATATCAATTAAATAATTAGTATAAAGTTTATTTTCCAATGTAATGTGATTTTAGGAATTAATTAATTCATCAAGTGTGATGATTGATTAGGACCTAGGGTTTAGATCAGATTAGCTTGAATTTGATGAATTGTCTATTTGATTTAGGACTTAGGAATAATAAATATAAGGGTTTCTTGATATGTGATTGAGATTAGGGGTCTAGGGTTTAGGTGACCACTTTTAGGTCATTACATTTTCCCATCTTTGAATTGATGTACAATCAGAGCATTGATTTAAAGACTTGCTAGCAAGAAGACCGAGAACAATTTGATTTAAAGTGTTGAAACCATTCTTTTGAAGAAGACCAACTTCGAGCTTGATTGGACGAAGATCGATCAAAAGATATAACATAGAATGATCAATTTGATTTGAAGTGATGAAACTAAACATCTATCAGGAACTCTTAAACCTTTTGATTGGTTTGAATGAATAACTAGTTTGATTTGAAGAAATGAAACTGATTATTGTTAAGAGATTTGATTAGCAACAAAATTGACTTGATTTGAAGTGATGAAGCCAATTTGATCAATGTATATGGTTTCAATAATGAATAGCTTGTATAAGACAGATCTTGTCTGGTTTTGAGTGTATTCATCACTATATAAGACCATTGATTAGGTTTTCTTTGATTTAAGATGATCTCAACTTGATTTGATGAGATGAAGCTGAGATGCCCCAAGCGATGAGGTTTTGATTGAGGATGTCATCACTAGAATTTTGATGTCCTAATCCTGCCCCTTTGGGAGCAAAATCAAAATATGGCTAGGTTCCCCAGTGATGAGAATAAATTTGATTAATAACATGATTTGATAAGAGATGGTCCCAAGTGGTTAGGGTAGAAGTTGTATTTGATGGGAGGTCATGTTTGACCGAGATTGACCAAAATTATGATACGAGGATTGATTAGAAGAAAAGCATGAGAGATTTCCATTGGTTGTGAGTCCAAAAGACTGATTGTGCAAGCGGTCAGCTGCGGCTGACTAAAAAAATTCAAACATCAAAAATGACAAGTAAAACAATTTTAGATTTCAATTTTGATCCTAAAAATGGAACCAGGACAGTCAAATTAGCCAAGGGTGGCATTTTAACGTCAATCAACGCACAACTGACCACTTTTGAGCATATATCTATTTTTCTATCACATGACATCGGCTAGAGGGGCATCACCTATAGATTCTAGAGAGGATAGCATTCAAGGGGGTGGTAGTGACCAATCTTCATGTAGATTTGTTGATTCTAGAGAGGACAAAGAGGAGTTATTTGCTAGTACCATAGCTAGATTGAGACAATCTATTGAGGTTCTCAATCAAAGGATCCATTTATCCACCATCCTTCCTAATAAGGATAGGGTGAAGATTATTATAGAGGAAATTATTCATATGATTGACATAGTTCAATCATACAACCCTTATGATAGCATTTCTATTGATACATTATATACTTCTCTATCCCGCAGTGTTACTGGTACTGTGAAGTATAGACAGGTTGACTCAAAGGTTTCCAACACTATGGCGAAGACCATGTTTCCTCATTATCAGGGCAAAGCTCAAGTGAGAGGTTATATGACTACTATATTCAAGGATGACCTTGTTGCACTATTTATATATCCTTGATGGTTTTCTTCTCATCATAGGTGGCCCTAGAAGGATGAGATTCCACTATATTTCTACAAAATTTCATTTGCACTACGAGGTTGATTATAAATATTTTCTTGAACATGTTTGGAAAGGGAGGGGAGATTATCTGACAGATTCAAAGGGCCTAATTCCCTAGTTCCCGCTAATAAGTAGGAAAAGGTGGGTTCAAACCTTTTGGTCATACCAAAAGGTTTGGAAATGGTAGCTATAGGATAGAGTGTACTAGATGATAGGATTATGAGGGATTTATTTTCTATTATTGCGAGTATCATGACACAGGTTCAGGAGATGTCATGTGATCATTAGGGGATATTCATGTTGCATTCCCATTCTATCATTCCTCCACCTATATAGGATTCATCCTCCAGCGATGATCCATACATCCTCCAGCGATGATCCATACCCAATAGTAGACATACCATCTCCCTTAGAGGTTGTAGATATATCAGATTTGGACTAGTTGTGTCATATGGGCACATGTTTATCTAGTGATCCCCTTTGCACATATCAAAATTTGAAGATTATCGGTGGGGTTCCTCTCAAGGATGTCCCATCATTTTCCCCCACCATTCTTAGTAGATCTATTAGACCCGGTTCTCAGGGTGCACAGAGACAGGAGGATATTCCTAAACCACCTACAACTCCTCAGAAGACTCTAGTTGATGAAGATGCACCTCACTAGTCTACTCAACCCACTTTATCATGTTTAGCTTATTGACTTTTTACCACCTTTCTTACTGATGACCATATTGATCCCGCAGAGGTGTCCTTACATGATTTAGATTTGGGCACTATTGGGAGAGCATTACACATTGCTACGGTATATATTTATTTAAATTTTGATGTATTTAAAAAACTTACACATGTGTATATATATATATATATATATATTTGTGTTTTCTCCAAGGTATTCTGGATAGTATGGTGCCATATGGAGATATAAAGACTCTTGGCGATCCTATGCATCATAACAAAGAGGTAAATTTAGACTTTTGTTCAAACATAATTTTTCTATGATCATAAGTATATAATTTATTGTACATGTGTGTATGCATGAGACATATATTTCATTTATTGCACACAGATATTAGGAGGATGTGGACCATCATCAGGTCACAAATTAGGATATGGTCTTAGTTGAGCACATGTTATTTTAGATATTTCATGTCACATATATTCTAGACATTTCATATGTACATGTTATTTCAGACACATCTATTCTAGACATTTCATATACATTTTATTTTAGACATATATGTACATGTTATATGTTTGTGTGCTATTTCATATTTAAGACATTACATATATGCATGTTAATTTTAGTCATTTCATATATATGTACTTGTTATATATTTGTGTGTTATTTTATATATTACACATTACATATATACATGTTTATTTTAGTCATTTCATGTATGTATTTATGTTATATGTGAGTGTGTTATTTCATGTTTTAGAGTTATTTTAATACATTTTATGTATACATTATGCTATGTCATGTACAACCTTAATGTTACGATTGTTCATGTGTTCATTAAATAGACTAATGTCATGTAAGTAATTTAAGTAAACTAACTAATGTAATGGGCCATTAAAATACAATTAATCATACACATCAAAGTATGCCAATGTAATAGACCATTAAAATACAATTAAGTAATCTAAATAATTTCATGTAAGTAATTTAAAGTAATTTAAAATGGGATGTCTGTTACAATAACTAAGAGGGAAGGGTGAATCAGTGGACTAAAAAATATTCCAATAAATCAACCCAAAAACTTAGTACCACAAATATAAGCCTCTAGTTATCTTCAGTCCTACAAGATGTATGCCTTGAGATAATCTTAATAGATAACTACTGCTCGGAGTTCACTATTAAACCTTATTCTTAAGCTTTACCGAATAGCAGTCTATCATTTACCAAAATACAGTAAATTACTTAGTGTTTACCGATCAATCATGTTTTAGTAATGTGTAAAGAAAAACATGAAAGCAATGACTCATAAACACTTTTGACACATGGATTTTTAACATGGAAACCCTGTTAAGGGAAAAATGACTTGGGACCGGTAACCTAAAATTTTCACTCTTCTGAAGTGAGCTCGGTGAAGAGCCAACCCTATTAAAGATTACAAACACACTGTTAAGTGTGACCTTGTTAGAGGATTTAACACTAACAGTTTATCACTTGCTATCTGGCACTGCTATGCTATCTTCATGATAAACCTTTTGATACTCCTTGGAATGTATCTCAATATATAATGGATTTGTTTAGATCCTCCTCAGTTAAGAGACTTCTTTGATTCAATGGTTAAACTGAAATAGTATTTGATCTGTTCATAAATACAACTTAGACTTTTAGATTTTCAGATCTATTCTAAGCTAATAATACCTTTCTGATCAATTTTTCTTTTTAATACCGTTGCTCGAATTCTTTCTGCTCGGTGATGTTGTGCTTCTCTGTTACTTGGTGTCTACAGAATTAGCTATGTTCTTCAACTTGATTGATCAAATCTGATTGAATACTTCTCTCTTCATCAGTTTCTCTTCAGAATCCTCTTTTCTATTCACTCCCCTTAATTCATAATGAATTATCTTGTCTCTTTATAGACATGATTTCACTGTTTCTCAGTCCTTGACTTTTTTCTTCTTAGCATGATCTATAATTCTAGCCTTTCTTGATTTAAAGATTTACTTTGGTTTTATCTCGTAGATATCTTCTTAACAACTCGAATAAAACTTCTTTAAAACTCTAGCTTATCTCTGGATTTAAACTTGTCAATAAAAAAAATATTATCAACCAGTTAACTCCTTCTTTAGCTCTTGCCAGCTAATTTTTTTGTCATTTCTGAACTTAAGTTCTTTTTGGTGTTTTAACTCCTTGTTAGCTCGGTCTTGACTTCAGTTGTCCTTGGGCATCTCTGTCCGTTGGGGTTTTCTATCCTTTGGGCTTGTCTGTCTGTCGGGTAACACTATGTTTCTTCTCATTGTTAATGCTTCTCAGTTTTCTTGCTCAGGTATCAATGTGACTCTTCTTTCGGGTTTCTTTATATGTCATTGTGCATTGTCCATCGGTGTCTATTGTCACCTTGTTTATACTAAACTTTTATGCATTAGTGATAACATAACTTTTATCTCTTTGGTTATTTGAAGTATTTGACAATATGTATACAACCAATCAGATTATATCAAGTTGACATCAATGATAGTATAATACATTAATTGATTTAATGTCTAACATTAACTTTATGTAGCTCAGTGATCATCAACTTAACATCTTCAAACATTCAATCAGTTATGGTTCATCAATCTCTACCTTTGGCATTGATGGAAACTTAATACATACTATTTATACATTATGAAATATATCATTTGTATTTCATCAAACTACCAAACTTATTTTTCTATAACCAATACAAATGTATGGCTCTCGATAAGCTCTTCTAGCTTAGATTTGTTTCTTGTAGAGTACTTTCTTCAATCTTCAATCCCTTTACTGGATAGATGCGGCAGCTTCTAAATTTGTCTCTCCCTTTGATTGGTCCTCTGATTTGTAGTCTCCCTTTGACTGTTCCTCTCCTTGATCATCTCTTTTTTCTTTGACAGCAATCTCTCCCTTAGGATATAATCTCCCATCTTGATATTCTCTCCCTTTGGATATTCTCTCTCCCCTACATCTTTCTCAAGTCATTTCAAGTCATCTCTCCCTTTGACAACAATGCCAAAGTCATATCTCTTTTATTTAATATATTCCTTGAATTTTCCTTTCCATCAGCAACATAGCTTTGTATTAGCTAAAATTGTCTTTGGTGTTTGGTGCAGATAAGTACCTTTCTTATACAAATGTATCTTTGCAATTAATTTCTTTGCTTGCATCAACATAAAAGATCTTCTAATTTTTTGTAGGTTGATGCAACCTCCTAGTCAGCTTAGTGACCAATAGACAAGGGTCTGACCCCTAGTCTCTTTCTTAGGTACTCAAATTAATCTTTAGGCAATGGATTTTTGAATATGTCTGCTAATTATTCTTTGGATTGAACATATTCCAGTATCACTTCTTTTTCTTTCAATTGTTCTCTTAAGTAATGATACTTGATAGCAATATGCTTGGTCTTAGCATGCATGACTAGATTCTTTGAAATATTTATTACACTAGTATTATCACAATAGATAATCACTAGTTCAAGAATCTTCATATTCATACCTTCAAGTAATTATTTGATCCATGCAAGATTTGAGGAGTTTGCAACAACAGTCATCATCAGTATTTTTTCACAATCAACAATGGATTTGTTTCTCCTTTCAGCAATCCCATTTTGTTGTGGTGTTCTTGGTGCAGAAACCTATCTTTTAATTCCATTCTCATTGAAAAAGTTAGTGAATTCATCATAAATAAATTCCCCTCCTCTATTTGATCTTAAGCATTTCGATTCCTTACCACTTTGTTTTTCTACCATAGCTTTATACCATTTAAACATCTTGAATGCTTCTAATTTTTATTATAAGAACATAACTATCATCATTCTAGAGTATTCATCTACAAAGAGAATGAAATATATATCTTCGTAGTAACCCTTTGTACTCATGAGTCCACATAAATCACTATGGACTAATTCTAGAATAGCATTAGATGTATGGGCTATTCTCTTGAAACTAGACTTTTTCATTTTACCTTTTTGACAATTCTTACACATGATATGGTCAGGCTTTGACATGCTCCATAAGCCTCTTACTTTCCTTTAGATTGATTATCTTAATCATGTTGTCAAAATTCACATAAAATAATCTCTTATGCCACAGCCATATGTCTTCATTTCTAGCCATTAAACAAGTTGTTTTTATATCATCAAGATAGAAAAGGTTAACTTTTGTTTGTTCACTAGTTTTGATCAACCTTCATGATTCATTGAATATCTTTTCCTTCTTATTCTCAAATGCTACTCACTGACCTATGTTATTCAGCTGTGAAGCACTCAATAGATTATAATTAAGTCCTTTTACCCAGTATGCATTTTCACATTTGAACAGGTTATTCAACATTATGGTTCCTTTACCTTCAACTGGACAAGGTGATTCATTACCCATTCTTACTGATCCACCATTATAATACTCAAAATTTTCAAACTTTTTTTTATCACCGGTCATGTGGTGACTGCAACCACTATCTATAATTGAGACATCATTCTTACTAACCTTAGATATGAGTGCAGTCTCAACATACCTTTCTTTTTTTCTGAATCATCCTTCATGGCTACAAATACTATCTCAACATCTTCATTAGATTTGGTGTAAGTATCTCCAGCTCTTTTCTAAGCCAGGCAACAAGCTTTCTTCCCTTTGTTCTTGTATTCTCAAGTATCTCTTCGGTCAGATTGTCAGTTGCTTCAGTAATCTCTGTTATTACTTCTGTCAAACTTCTTTTCATATGATCTACCACTACTTCTATCTTCTTTTCTTTTGTTAGGAAATGTAGCAGCCAAGTGTCCAATCAGTTTAAAATTAAAACATACAAGTGGTAATTTACCTTTGTATCTACCTTTGCCACTCTACAATATTGTTTCCATTAGTGATTCAATCTCATCAAGTTTTTGGTCATTACTATCAATTTCACTATCATTCCTCATAGTGTTTTTATGACTTGACTTACTTATTTTCAAAGAAGATCTTAATGCAGACTCTATAGATTGTAAGACATTTTTATCAAGGTTATTCATCTCAAATGAAATCAGACTATCTAGAGTAACATTATTGTTTTCTACTGCTCTCATTTCTTCTATAGAAGATACTCTAATAGCATATACAGGTAGTAAGGTTCTTAGGATTTTACTTACCACTATCTCTTCTTCAAGTATTCCTCAAACTCCTCAAATAGCATTGACTATCTCTTTGATTCTGCAGCTATACTGAGTGATATTTTCTCCTTCTTTCATTCTTAGGTCATCAAACCTTCCTCTTAGGATTTTTTCCTTAGCTCTTAGTACATTAGCATCTCCTCCTTGTACTAGCTTCAATTTGTCCCACATTTGCTTTGTAGAGGTGCAAGTTTTGACATCTTCAAATTTAGCATCAGAGAGTGAGGAAGCAAGATCTATAATCATGCAATTGTCCTCATTCTTTTCTCTCAATTGATCAAGTGTGTGAGGTCATGTAGGAAACACATATTCAGTATCCAAGTATTGAGTAACATAATTTCCAATACGTGATAGGTGGATTCTTCTCCTACTTTGCCATGATGCAAAGTTATCATTGTTCAACTTGGGCACATCTCATTTTCTCATCTTATGATCTTTTTCTTAGGTCTTGAAACCTTCCTTCTAACCACACAAGCTCTGATACCAATTGTTAGAATAATTGAGAGGGGGAGTTGAATCAATGGCCTCAGAAATATTCTTATAAATCAACCCAAAAACTTAGTACCACAAATATAAGCCTCTAGTTATCTTCAGTCCTACAAGATGTATTCCTTGAGATAATCTTCATAAATAACTACTTTTTTGAGTTCACTGTTAAACCTTATTCTTAAGCTTTACTGAATAGCAGTCTATCATTTACCAAAATACAAGAAATAACTTAGTGTTTACCGATCAATCATGTTTTAGTAATGTGTAAAGCAAAAAATGAAAGTAATGACTCATAAACACATTTGACACATGGATTTTTAATGTGGAAACTATGTTAAGGGAAAAACCACTTGGGACTGGTAACCCAAAATTTTTACTCTTCTAAAGTGAGCTCAGTGAAGAGCCAACCCTGATAAAGGTTACAAACACACTGTTAAGTGCGACCTTGTTAGAGGTTTTAACACTAACAGTTTATCACTTGATATCTAGCACTCCTATGTTATCTTTATGATAAACCTTTTGATACTCTTTGGGATGTATCTCAATATATAATGGATTTGTTTAGATCCTCCTCGGTTAAGAGACTTCTCTGATTCAATGGTTAAATAGAAACAGTATTTGATCTGTTCATAATTACAACTTAGACTTGTAGACTTTTAGATCTATTTTAAGCTCATAATACCTTTCTGATCGATGTTTTCTTTTCAATACCTTTTCTCCAATTCTTTTTGCTTGATGATTTTGTGCTTCTCTATTTCTCAGTGTCCGTAGAATTAGCTCTATTCTTTAGCTTGACTTATCAAGTCTGATTGAAGACTTCTTTCTTCATCAGTTTCTCTTCATCATCCTCTTTTCTATTCACTCCCCTTAATTCATAATGAATTAGCGTGTCTCTTTATAGACATGATTTCACCATTTCTCACTCCTTAACTTTCTTGTTCTTAGCGTGATCCACAATTCTAGCCTTTCTTTCTTTAAATTTTTACTTCAATTTTATCTCGTAGATATCTTCTTGAAAACTAGAATAAAACTTATTTTAAACTATAGCTTATCTCTGGATTTAAACTTGTTGATGAAATTTTTTTTTATCAACCAGTTAACTCTTTCTCTAGCTCTTGCCAGCTAATTCTTTTGTGATTTCTGAACTTTAGTTCTTTTTGGTGTTTTAACTGCTTGTTATCTCGGTCTTGAATTCAGTTATCCTTGGACCTCTCTGTCCATCGGGGTTATTTGTCCGTCAGGGTTGTCTTTCCATCAGGTAACACTGTGTTGCTACTCATTGGTAATGTGTCTCAGGTTTCTTTCTTGGGTATCACTGTGACTCTTCTTTCAGGTTTCTCTATATTTTGGTGTGCACTATCCATCGGTGCTTGTTGTCACTTTGTGTATACTGAACTTTTATGCATTACTGATAGCATAAATTTTATCTCTTTGGTTCTTTGAAGTCTTTGACATTATGTATACAACCAATCAGATTATATCAAGTTGACATCAATGACAATATAATAAATTAACTGATTTAATGTCTAGCATTAACTTTTTGTAGCTCGGTGATCATCAACTTAACATCTTCAAACACTCAATCAGTTATGGTTCATCAATCTCTCCCTTTGGCATTGATGGAAAATTAATACATATTAATACATTATGAAATATATCATTTTTAGTTCATCAAACTACCAAACTTAATTTTCTATAACCAATACAAATGTATTGCTCTCGATAAGCTCTTCTAGCTTAGATTTGTTTCTTGTAGATTACTTTCTTCAATCTTCAATCCCTTCACTGAATAGATGTAGTAGCTTCTAAATTTGTCTCTCCCTTTGTTGTAACTTTTGTTTCTGATTTGTGCTCTCCCTTTGACTGTTCCTCTAATTTGTGGTCTCCCTTTGAGTGTTCCTCTCCTTGATCATCTCTTTTTTCTTTGATAGAAATCTCTCCCTTAGGATATAATCTCCCATCTTGATATTCTCTCCCTTTGGATATTATCTCTCCCTTACATCTTTCTCAACTCATTTGAAGTCATCTCTCCCTTTGACAACAATGCCAAAGTCATATCTCTTTTATTTAATATATTCCTTGAATTTTCCTTTCCATCAACAACATAGCTCTATATTAGCTAAAATTGCCTTTGGTGTTCGGTGCAGATAACTACCTTTCTTGTACAATTGTATATTTTCAGTTCATTTCTTTGCTTGCATCAACATGAATGATCTTCTAATTTTGTGTACATTGATGCAACCTCCTAGTCAGCTTAGTGACCAATAGACAAGGGTCTAACCCCTAGTCTCTTTCTTAGGTACTTAAATATATCTTTAGGCAATTGCTTTGTGAATATGTCTGCTAATTATTCCTTGGATTAAACATATTCCAGCATCACTTCTTTTTCTTTCACTTGTTCTCTTAAGTAATGATACTTGATAGCAATATGCTTGGTCTTAGCATGTGTGATTGGATTCTTTTAAATATTTATTACACTGGTATTATCACAATAGATATTCACTAGTTCAAGAATCTTCATATTCATACCTTCAAGTAATTATTTGATCCATGCAAGATTTGAGGAGTTTGCAGTAGCAGCCACATATTCTACTTCTGCAGTAGATTTTGAGATGCATCCTTGCTTATTATTGATCCATGTGACAAGTCTTTCACCCATGAAGAATGCTCCTCTAGTTGTGATCTTCCTGTCATATAAGTTTCCAGCCCAATCAAAATATGTATAGACTTGAATCTCAAATTTTCCCTTTTTGTTATACCACAGGCCATAGTCCTTGGTATTCTTTAGATATCTCAGAATTCTCTTAACAACAGTCATGTGTGATTCCTTGGGATTAGCAGAGAATATTGCAAATATTCTAATTTCATGTGCTATATCTTTTCTAGTATGAACAACACACATTAGTTTTCCAATCATTGATATATATAGGGTCTAATTTACCTCATTTGTCTTATCTTCATTTTTCATCTTACATCTGGTTTCCATAGGTGTTCCAACTGGCTTGGAATCTTTCATCTTGAATATGTTTAGCACTTCCTTGATGTATTCAGATTGTGTGATATATATGCCTACATCTTGTTGAAGAATCTATAGACCATGAAAGAATTTGATCTCCCCAAACATTGACATTTTAAACTCTTTGGTCATTTCATTAGAAAAATATTTACATAACATATCAATACCCACAAATATGATATCATCAAAAAATATTTCAGAAATCAAAATGTTATCATCAGAATCTTCTTTTAAATACAGATTTCTATTTTCACTTGTTCTTACAAATCCAATCCTTATGAGATAGGAGTAAAGTCTTTCATACCATGCTCTAGGTGCTTGTTTTAATCCATAAAACGCTTTATGCAGTCTACATACCATTTTTCTCTTTACAGGATCAACAAATCCTTTAGGTTGTTCAATGTATACCTCTTCTTCTAATATTCTATTTAGGAATGCAGATTTGACAACCATTTGGAATACCTTAATTCCTTTGAATGCAGTATAAGCAAGTAAAATTTTGACTCCTAGTCTAGCAACAGGTGTAAAGGTCTCTCCATAATCAACACCTTCTTCTTGTGCATACCCCTTGTATACTAACCTTTCTTTGTTCCTTGTGACTTCTCCATTCTCATTCAGCTTATTTCTGAATATCCATTTGGTACCGATGACACTTTTGTCATATGGTCTCGGTACTAGTGTCCATGTTTTGTTCTTCTCAATTTGTTCTATCTCTTCATTCATAGCACTAACCCATTCTTTATTTTCAAGTGAAGTATTAATAGAGTTAGGCTCAAAATCACAAATTAAACATCTATTGTTCAGTGACTTATTTCTCATTCTCATTCCATCCTTCTTGTCTCTTATGATCTAGTTTTTTGGATGGTGTCTTCTTACATACTTTGAAAGTATCGGTTCTCCCCTTTGTTCACCATGTTGATCATCACCTTGACATTCATTTTGATCTCCATCGCTTGGTACATCATCTTGAGCAATTTCTTGATTTTTGGTATTTGCAGCCTGATGTTCGAGTGCATTGTTTTGTTGCTCGGGAGTGATACATTGTTGCTCAGGAAGAGTTTCAGGTTCTTCATTGTAGACAAACCTATTGTAGTCTTCTGGTTCTTTTCTTCTTTCCTCATCATTTCTCTCTACATATTCAACTATTCTGACATTTGCACTTTCAATGATCTATTTAGAGGACTTGTTAAGACATTTATAAGCCTTGCTTTTGGTGGAATATGTAACGCCCCGCTAGGGAACCCAAGAGAGATTAACCTAGAACATGATACTATGTGTGCTGAATAATTTTTTTTTAAAGTTAACATAAAGAAACATACATTCATGCAGAAGCAATTACCATTTATACACATGTCTTACACTCACATAGATTACATGACTCAAGGGTTCCATGATGTTGAATTACTTAAATCAAAACACAACTAACAATATAATAAAAGATTACATCTGATTAAACATAAAAAATACAACTTACATAACCATAGTTACATCCTCATGGATAACCATGAAACCACCATAACACACATCCACTGCACATGTCACAGGGTATGTGGTAATCACTCTAAACTTCTTAATATATAATATCTAGATTAGGTATCACATGCGATACTCTAATACAAGATTACAATAATGAAATTACATAATAAATGATGAAGAAACATAAAGAGCTCACCTGTAAAGAACCATCAAGCACCTGGTATAAGGACATCGAATCTCAATGGATAAAGTCACTACCACCCATCTATGTGGAACCATAAAGTTCCACCCCACCATGCTGAGGAGATAATAATAGATCCCAATCGGATATCCAAAACCAAGAAGGAATAACCACTAAGAAAGGGATCCTGATAGTTCTCTAATCCGGTGTACTAATCATCATGATAGGTAAGACTCACTAATCCAGAGGCAACTAACACCATAGGAAATATAGAATGTGTAAAGGAAGGTGTCATCATGTACATCTAACCCTTAAGTTCAGCCCCGATAATCACAATGGATTCTGGCACCTAAGTGACCATACACGGAGCCAATGACCTCTCAAACTGACAAGGCCACTAACTATGTCAGGTACCTCGCAGGGAAACTAACATCTCCTCATCACCATCTTAGTCTATACTAGCACTCAAGTATGGGTGAGGACACATCTTATTAATCTATTTTAATATCCCCAAATATGTCTTTATTTATCACTTATTAAGAAACTCCACAATAAGCAATCCAGTAGTCTCTTACAGACACAGAATCTATTGCAAGCCACCTCCTACTACACATCTAGGTAACCTACCCTAGGCTCAGAGATCCTAATAGATCTAGCATAGGTCACAACCCTAGTGTACCCCAAATTAGTATCCCATACAACAGGAACGGTCACATAGGTACACTAGCAGATAATAGAATCGAAAGGGTCAACATGGTTAGATTAGGGTAATATCTGATAACACACATGCCATAAAGCAACAAAAATATAATTACACCCCCCAGCCTCTGTATACATCCTAGGTCATCTAATGCCCCCAAATAACAACATATACAAGCACAAGAAGTCCATAATGATGCATAGAAACCAA
This sequence comes from Thuja plicata, assembly GCA_018584345.1. Classification (NCBI taxonomy): domain Eukaryota; kingdom Viridiplantae; phylum Streptophyta; class Pinopsida; order Cupressales; family Cupressaceae; genus Thuja; species Thuja plicata. Next base: position 835,247 of record MU225677.1, on the reverse strand, counting down.
AATATCCTAAAGGACTGAAAAATGAACTATATCCATGTAAATACTTATAGATAACGCATTCAAAATCTTCATCTAATCAATAACTTGATCTGACATAATTAAAGTTAATTGCATTAAAACTATTTAACACTACCTCTAGTAACTAGACAGTCTACTCAAGATAACCATTTAATTAAATCAAATTAATTATCCAATCCTATAGTCTCAAATGGCTTCAAACTATAATCCACATTGATTAATTTAATTTAAGAAATTACATACTTAATAAAATTAACAATAATATATCTATAATTAAAATTAATACTCATATATTAATAAAAATTAATAGCAAACAAATTACCAATTAAAAATATTATTGAATAGTCATATTATAAGATAAATATAAACTATTCATAATACAAATTAATATATGATTATATTTTAATACACATTATATATTAATTAATAACATAAATCAAAATACAAAATAAACATTAACATAATAATAAAATAACTAATTTTAATTAACCATTAAAATAAAATTTAACTAAGTTCAATTAACACCAAATTAAACTAACTTTAATTTAATTTTTAAAAAAATATTTAAACAAAGTATAAAGGGGGGGGACGTGGACTCCACGTACTCCCCCAACCCCTATTCCAATGCGGTGACACCGCCGGCAGACCGGGTCTGCCGTTGGTAGACTGGCCTGCCTTACGGCAGTGCTGGCTACCGCAGGCCCAGCACCCTGTGAGGAGGGTGGGTGGAGCCCACCACTCCCCACCTCTCCCACTTAACACTAAAGTTTTTAAAAAAAAAACATTTTAATTTATACAATGCGCAGGGCACACCGCCCCTTTTCATTTGGTTTTAAATTTATTTTTTTAATTTATTTATTACATTTTTTTTTTATATGTGCAAAAGGGACAATTCGACTTGTACCCCAAAAGGGACTTTTTTTATTTATTTAAAAGAAATCCGAAAACGGAAAATGTAAAATAAGGAAGGGGGATATTTTTTTACTTCTGGGTGAATTATTTGTTTATTCACCAGTCTGTATTCTTATAGAGAGTGCATTTTTTCCCAATTGATTTAATTATTTTTCAATGGAAGTACTTAAGAACTAATTAATTTATTTCCTCTATAGTTAAGACTATAGGCATGATTAATTTTTCAATTTCTAGGAGTTCTAGGAGAGATCTTTTCACGAATTTTTTGACAGCATGAGGGTACTATGCCAAGAAACATACAATCATGAAAATGACAGATCTAAGCTCCTCCTAAACCCCGAAATCATCAAAACGTCAATAAAACATAAATTTAATTTCTCCTATAGTATAAACTATGATGCAAAGGGTTAATTTTTTCATTTTCTAAGAGAACTAGAGGTTATTTCTTCCCGAACTTTCGACAGCATAACCCTACAATGGTAAGAACACATAGAATGAAAGAAATTCAGATCTAGGGTTTCTATAAACACGCAAAAGCGTAGAAACAACCATAAGCCATTTAAAAGCCAAAAAAAATGAACATGCATTAAAACAACACAGAAAACCTCAAATATACAAAACTGAAGCCATACATGGAAAATAAAACCTACCTTGATTCAAATGCAAGAAACAGAAGAATGTAGCTTGGAGGATGAAAGAAAATCCTGAAAACCCTCAAGCCCAATTCAACCACAGATCTAGCAACTATGAAGATCTGAGCACACACACACAAAAGAAAGAGAAAATCCTAAAATCCTCAAAGCAACAAGGATCCACACAATTCACAATCCTTCAAAAATCTCAAATCACCAAGAGCTCTCCAATCTCAAAAACCTGTTGTCAGAGAATGAATGACCAATTCCCCCTAAAGAGATTCAAATTCCCATAAACATGCAAAGGTTGATGACAACTCCCAAGCCAATCCCTAAAAAGACTCAACTTAAAAATTGAAAGTAAATCCAAATTAAATAAATAAAATATACTTTATTGCCACAACTCAACTTTGACTCCTAATTTCAAGTTAAGATATTTGAATTTGAAAATACTTTTTCAACACATTCATGCACATGTAATTAATAAAATATTTAATTAAATAGATTAAATATTTATGTCACAATTATGCATGCAACCAAATATTTAATTATTTAATTAATCATATAAGCACATTTAATATAGTTTTCAATCAAATATTTAATTAAATCAAAATATTCAAATATTTCAATTTAATTAATTATTTAAAATAAACTTAGGATATAATTAAATAATTAATTCAACTATAATCCATTAAATCATAGAATATATAAAATCACTCAATAATCCAAAAAACACCTGAAAGCATAATCAAGCAAACACACACATACTCAAGAGAAAAGGGTATTCGAATTCTGTCAACCTAGAAAAATTTGGATAGGGTAGTCATACTGAAACTCATCCAACATTGGGATGATTAGGCTTAGGTTAGGGTTTCGGATCTATATGTTACCTCCCCTCTTTACCATTAAGATGAATATTTATGGGCACGCTCACTCCTACCAATTCAGGGAAGATGATGTCCTGTACATGCAATCCTATCACCAAAAGAACACACATGTACATACATAATATAATATCACAATCAATGATAGGGATCGGTCGAACGTGTGGATCTCATCAAAGCAAGTAACTACGTCTCTGTCCTCTACCATAATAACACATCAACAAGTACATTCACATATAACACAACCATACACATGCTAGTATGGGGTAAGTATATCAAAATCTAAAATCAACATATAATAATTAACATGAAAACATCATCACATCTATCTATGCATATGATCAATCCATGACATCATAATCAAGTATCATCATCAAAAGAAACAATAACAACTCACATGAAATGTGGCCTAAAAGAATTCCACCAATCAACTGAAACCAATGCCTAAAAAGAGTATGGTATCATAAACTAAAAGTGAAACATGAGTGGGTATTACAGAATACCGTAGAAAGATTCTTTCTTCACTTTTGGAGTCAAGCTTTCCATTTATATCATCTTTCAAAATATAACATTGACTTCCAAAAATTCTGAAGTAACTTACATTGGGTGTGTAACCATACCATAGCTCATAGGGTGTCTTCTTGGTGTCTTTCTTCAATTGTACTTTGTTAATGTGTATATAGAAATATTAGCAGCTTCCCTCTAGAAATTTTGAGTGATGCCTTTCTCTATCATTAGTGTTTTTGCACAATCAACAATGGATTTGTTTCTCCTTTCAGCAATCCCATTTTTTTGTGGTGTTCTCAGTGCAGAAACCTATCTTTTAATTCCATGCTCATCGAAAAAGTTAGTGAATTCATCAGAAATAAATTCCCCTTCGCATTTCAATTCCTTACCACTTTGTTTTTCTAGCATAGCTTTATACCATTTAAACATCTTTAATTCTTCTAATTTTTATTTTAAGAACATAACTGTCATCATTCTAGAATATTCATCTACAAAGAGAATGAAATATCTATCTCTGTAGTAACTCTTTGTACTCATGGGTCCACATAAATCACTATGGACTAATTCTAGAATAACATTATATGTATGGGATTTTCTCTTGAAACTAGACTTTTTCATTTTACCTTTTTGAGAATTCTTACACATGATATGGTCAGGCTTTGACATGCTTGGTAAGCCTCTTACTTTCCTTTAGATTTCTTATCTTAATCATGTTGTCAAAATTCACATAAAATAATCTTTTATGCCACAACCATATAACTTTGTCTCTAGCCATTAAATAAGTGGTGTTTATATCACCAAGATAGAAAAGGTTACCTTTTTCCTGTTCACCAATTTTGATCAACCTTCCCGATTCATTGATATCTTTGCCTTCTTATTCTCAAATGCTACTCGGTGACCTGTGTTATTCAGTTGTGAAACACTTGATAGATTATAATTAAGTCCTTTTACCCAGTATGCATTTTCACATTTGATTAGGTTATTCAACATTATGGTTCCTTTACCTTCAACTGGACAAGGTGATTCATTACCATTCTTACTGATCCACCATCATTATACTTAAAAGTTTCAAACTTTTGTTTATCATCGGTCATGTGGTGAATGCGGCCCCTATCTATAATCCAGACAACATTCTTACTAACCTTAGATATGAGTGCAGTCTCAACATACCTTTCTTCTTCGTCTGAATCATCCTTCATGGCTACAAATACCATCTCAATGTCTTCATTATATTTGGTGTCAGTATCTCCAGCTCTTTTCTCAACCAGGTAACAAGCTTTCTTCCCTTTGTTCTTGTACTCTTGGATATCTCTTTGGTTAAATTGACAGTTGCTTCGGTAATCTCTGTTATCACTTCTATCAAACTTGTTTTCATATGATCTACCACTACTTCTATCTTCTTTTCTTTTTTTAGGACATGTAGCAGCCAAGTGTCCAATCTCTTTACAATTAAAACGTACAAGTGGTAATTTACTTTTGTATCTACCTTTGCCACTCTACAATATTCTTGTCATTAGTGCTTCAATCTCATCAAGTTTTTGGTCATCACTATCACTTTCACTAGCATTCCTTATATTGTGTTTATGACTTGACTTACTTATTTTCAAAGAAGATTTGAATGTAGACTCTATATATGGTAATACATTGTTATCAAAGTTATTCATCTTAAATGAAATCAGTCTACCAATCAGACTATCTAGAGTAACATTATTGTTTTCTACAGCTCTCATTTCTTGTATAGCAAATACTCTAATAGCATACACAGGTAGTAAAGTTCTTAGGACTTTACTTACCACACTCTCTTTTTCAAGTATCCCTCCAACTCCTCAGATAACATTGACTACCTCTTTGATTCTGCAGCTATACTGAGTGATATTATCTCCTTCTTTTATTCTTAGGTCATCAAACCTTCCTCTTAGGCTTTCTGCGTTAACTCTTAGTACATTAGCATCTCCTCTATGTACTAGCTTCAATTTGTCCCACATTTGCTTTGCAGAGGTGTAGATTTTGACGTATTCAAATTCAGCATTGGAGAGTGAGGAAGCAAGCTCTATCATCATGCAATTGTGCTCATGCTTTTCTCTCAATTGATCTCGTGTGTGAGGTCCTGTAGGTAACACATATTCAGTATCCAAGTATTGAGTAACATCATTTCCAATACCTGATGGGTGGAGTCTTATCCTACTTTGTCATGATGCAAAGCTATCTTTGTTCAACTTGGGCACATCTCATTTTCTCATCTCGTGATCTTTTGCTTAGGTCTTGAAACCTTCCTTCTAAGTGTGTGATGAAAATGTGTCACACTTCTATCAATGATTCCATTCAAGGTTGCTTAAGAATGAGGCCTTAAATATTGAATCATAGCTCTCTAGTCATGAAGTGCAAAGGTTTGTAATGGAGGCCCTTAGATTGACCTAGTTGTGTCCATGCAAGTACACCATGAAATGAGAGATTCAGTACATGAAATCTATTATATATGATTGCAAAGCATGAAAGGAAATTAATCTAAATGATAAAAATGCATGATTAATCTATGAAAGGAAATATGGAAATTTAATCTATGAAAGTAAACATGAATCTAATATACATGAATAGCCATGGATGCAAGAAGAACAAGACAAAAAGAGAGAAGTTGCAATATCCAATCTTGAGCACTCAAATTCTCTTCCAAAATTGCTCTCCAAACCTGCAGCATAACAATACATAAAAATTCTATATTTTTTAATGAGAACGAGAGGGCTCCTTATAAAGAAAAGTGAATGGTTGAGATTAAGAGGCAAAAATCAAAGGCTATGATTAAGAGGCAAAAAGCCCGCCACTTAGAAAGATGTGATAAAAAAAGGATTTTTATTTAATTTTTATTTAATTTGTTTCCTTTTTCATCAAATAAAGTGCTTTAAGTGGGGATTTTTATTTATTTAATTAAAAGAGGGGTTTTCTTTTAATTAAATAAATTAGAAAAAACTTATTTAATTAAATGGGAGGAATTTAATTTAATTAAATCAGATGAATTTTATTTAATTAAAAGGGAGATTAAATATTTTAATTAAATAAAAATGATCAAACCTTAGGAAATATTAAAATAATTGAATTAATTACAATTTGATTAAGGAAATTGATTTGAATTGAAAATATTGCAAAGCATTAATTCAGGAATTTGATAAATTGATAAATGATAGATGGGGCCCATAGTCTAGGCGACCATTTTAGGGTACATACATTTGCCCCTCTTTGACTAATGTGTGATCATTCTGGGAACACATGTAGTCAAAGAATGCAGTTGAAGTGTGAGATCAATTTGGGATCACAAAACAACACAGACATCAACACCATTGTAAATAAGTAATTGACATGTCCGAGATAAGAATCTCAAACAAGGTTTCCCCAAGCAGAACAAATGATAGGATTGATAAAGTTGAATCAAGGTTTTGAAGTTTGATAGGTACTGCCCCCTCGTGATCAAAATCAAAATGAGATAGAGGAAAAAAAGCAAATTGATAAATTTGATCAAATCAAACTAAAGATAAGGTTCTTGATGTAAGATGAAAGATATAAGGATCACAGAACCAAGGTAGATCATTAAGCATGAAAGATTATTCCCCAAGGATGAATTAGAAGAAAAAAAGTGGGGTGAAAGTGAATGGAAGATAGAAGTTTGAAAGAGGTGGAAAGAAATGGATAGAAGAAAGAGAATTTGCCTCAAGAAAGAGAATGCCCCAAAATTAATCAACTGTTTAAGGTAGAAAATTTTGAGTGAGATCACAAAAAAAGATAAGAAAATGAAGATCAGAACGTGATCACAGTTGATTAAAAGTCTACAAGAAAGATGAAAGAAACCCTCACAAACTCATAATGCAGCCTAAAAATGCAAACTAACATGAGGTCTAACAATGCAAGCTACATGAAAATGCAAAGGTGTACTTGCAATAGAGAAACTTTAACATAGGAATTTGTGTTCATCATTCATTAGAGAATGTTAAGGAACGTATTTTCATCATTGGGCCATTATTAACAGACATCAGAAAATCACACAATCATCACTAGTCACAAGTGCAACTATGAAGATATGAATGTGATTTATATCGAATTGGAATGTGGAAAGATTCTAACATAAGAATCAAAGACATAAAGGTCAAGATGACTATGATATTAGCTTACCCAATTTAATGTAGCAAAACCATGCTCACATCAAGGCATAGAGGCCAAGATGACCAACATAATGGTTGTAAAAAAATAATAAAGCATAAAGAAGGAAGCAAATAAAAACATGTCACATGCCCCAAGTCCTCTAGCTATGCATCATGGAGAGACTTATGAGATAAGGACACTCAACGGAAATCAATAACAGTCAACACACAAAGAAAATATCATGACATAGCTCAAGAATTAAGTGTTGTGTTTAAAAATTTAAGTGTGTTAACTAATACTAATTTTCAAGCGTAAGGATCAAATACTTGCAAGCAAGTAAGACCACATGACAAAATTGGGTAAGACCAAACCGATAAGTGTTGAAAAACACTAGATGTCAAGGGTTGTATTAAAAAAATACAGTTAGGGTGGTATTGAAAAACACCATTTGTGAGGTGTCCTAAAGACTAACGCATCCAAGAGACCAAAGCTAACACAGTTATGCCCCCTAGACAAAGACGTAGACGAATTATAGACCAAGGCAACAAGGACAAGGCATGATGGAGAGAGGCTAAGTGTCGAGAACACATGCTAAGAAATAGGGGTGCAAAGGCCTCAAGTAGCACCCATTTCCATGTTTTCACCACTTGGATTTTATTACAATTTTTTCTCTTTCATTTTTTTTCATTTTTTTCTTCTTTTTTTCAGGACTTTTTATAATTTTTTTGAATTTTTGCTACCAAGGCCCCTGTTTCCAGGTTTTCACCAAGACACTTTTTCTTTTTTTTTTTCATTTTTAATTTTTAATTTTTTTTTGTATTTTTTGAATATATAATTTTTTTTTGAGATACATCAAAGCACCTATTGCTAGGTTTTCACTAAAATGATCATTTTTTCAAGACATTTTCTGATTTTTAGAATTTTTAATAATATATCATTTTTTTGAATTTTTTCAGGATCAATAATTATGTACAAAGGGATGCCCCCAGATAGAATGGGCATCATGGATAGAACTTCTTCAGGTGCAAGACATTGATAGGATCAGGGAGTTGTTCTCCTTCTTCTGTATATGGTAAATAAGCACCTGTCTCAAAAGGTGTTGTAATAATATAAGGTCCAAGCCAATTAGGTTCAAATTTTCCCTTTTGATCTCTATGCTCTTGATTCTTGGGATTTTCATATAGGACAAGATCTCCTACTTGGACTTCTCTAGGGTGAACCTTTTTGTTGAAGGCTTTGGACATGCACTTTTGATAAACCCTCATATGCTCAAATGATGCTTGACATTTTTCATCTAGAAGTTCTAACTCTTGAAGTCTCATGGTGCGGTAGTCTTCATCTGTAACTAGACCATGGAGAGAAACTCAAAGTGAAGGAATCTCAACCTCCAAAGGTAACATTGCTTCAGTGCCATATGCAAGGGCAAAAGGAGTATCCCCAGTAGGAGTAAAAATACTCATTCTATAGGCCCACAAAGCTGGATTTATCTATAAATGCCAATCTCTACCATTCCTACAGACTTTTCTATGTAAGATTTTAAGAATGGTCTTGCTTGATGCCTCTGCTTGAACATTTTCTTAAGGGAAGTAAATGGAGGACCAATATTGTTTAATCTTGAATTTCTTGCAGAGTTGTTGAAGGTCCTTATTTTTAAACTGGCCTCCATTGTCAGTAATAATCTCGGAAGGCACTCCATATCGACAGATGATATGGTTCAGAATGAATAGAGAGACTGTCTTTCCTGAGGCAACAGAAAGTGGGACAACTTCTACCCATTCAGTGAAGTAATCAGTAGCAGTGATAATAAACTTGTGTCCACCTAATGAGTTGGGATAATCTCCCCAACAAGATCAAAGGCCCAACGCTGAAATGGCCAATGAGATATAGAAGGAATGAGCTCCCTTCCTGGAGTATGTATCAGGTTACCATTTTCTTGACACTTTTCATTTGACTTTACAAAAGCTACTGCATCAATCTACATTGTGGGCCAATAGTACCCCTCCCTAAGAAACCTTCGGGCCATGGCAAGACCATTGGAGTGTCCTCCACAGATGCACTCATAAATGTCAACTAACACTTGGTTGGATTCTTCCTTTTCTAAGCATCTAAGAAGTGTTCTATCTAGACCCCTCCTATATAAATCACCAATGATAAGGGAATGGCGAGAGGTGTTTTGGGTAAGGTTTCTGCGTTCATATCGGTTAAAGGTTTCAGGAATAATGCCATCAAAAAGGTATGATTAAATGGCACCATAATGGGATGACTCATGACCAACAAGGTTACAAATAACATGGCTTTCTTGAGAGTCAAAGATAGGATGATGTAGCTCTTCCACCAGGAATTCAAATCTAGATTCATGTTGATCTAACTAAAGAAGTGAAGCAAGTGTAGCCATAGCATCAACTTCTTTGTTTTTTTCTCTAGGGATTTGCTAAATTGTGACAAATGTGAAGTATCTCTTCAAGGAATCAACCATTTTCTTGTAAGGTACCATTTTCTCATGTTTTATTTGATATTCATCATTAACTTGGTTGATTATCAGCTGTGAATCCCCATAGATGTGTAACTCTATAATTCTCCATTCTATGGCCATCTTAAGTCCATTTGTTAAAGATTCATACTCAGCAATGTTGTTTGTACATGGGAACAATAATTTGTAAGACTTAGGAATCATGTACCCATGAGGAAAAACAAACAACACACTAGGTCTTGAACCGTTTTGCATAAAGGATCCATCAAAGAACATCTTCCATGTTCTTTCAGTCATATACATGATATGCTCATCCAGGAAGTCAACTTGAATAGGTGCAGTATCTTGTAATGGGAAATCAGCCAATTGATCTGCTATGGCTTGTCCTTTGATTAATTTCTGTTCAATGTACTCTATGTCAAACTCTGAAAGTATCATCATCCATTTAGCAAGTCTACCTGTGAGGGCACCCTTACTTAGCAAATATTTGAGTGGATCTATTTTTTCTATGAGGTGTATAGTGTGTGCAAGCATGTAATGTCGCAACTTTTGGGAAGAAAACACAACAGTAAGGCAATATTTCTCAATGCTAGTGTAACTAACCTCATATGAAACAAGAGTACGGCTGATGTAGTATATTTCTCTTTCTTTCCCATTTTCATCAAGTTGAGCTAGTAATGCCCCCAGGGAAGATTTTGTTGCTAAAATGTATAGAATAAGTGGTTTCCCTAGGATAGGAGGCATTAAAATGGGAGGATTGGCCAAGTACTTCTTGATTTGATCTATGCTCTTTTGGCAATCCTCATTCCAAACATATTTGACTCCTTTGTGTAAGTTCTTGTTGAAAGGTTGAGCTATACCTGCCAATTGTGAAATAAATCTCCTTATAGATTGAAGACGTCCTTGAAGACTCCTCATTTGACTAATGTTTTTAGGAGGTGGCATATCTATGATTGGTTGGAATTTTTCAGTGTCCACCTCTATTCCTTTTGTTGAAATGATGAATCCAAGTAGTTTTCCAGAGGTGACTCCAAATGCACACTTTTTAAGATTTAACCTTAGTTGAAATTATTCCATGTGATCTAGAATGACTTCCAAATCATCTAAGTGTGTATCTCTTTGTTTAGACTTGTCCAAGGTGTCATCCACATAATCTTCCATATTTTTATGCATCATATCATGAAAAATGGTTGTCATAGCTCGTTGATAGGTGGCTCCTATATTTTTCAATCCAAAAGGCATAACATTCCAACAATAGATACCCCATGCACAAGTGAATGCAGTCTATTCTTGATCTTCAGGAGCTATCTTAATCTGATTATACCCAGAAAAACCATCCATCAAGGAATAAATCTCATAACTCGCAGTCATATCCACTATCATGTCTATATTGGGGAGTGAAAAGTCATCCTTTGGGCATGCCCCATTGAGATCTCTAAAATCTGTGCAAACTCAAATAGATTTGTCATGTTTGGAAACTGGTACAATGTTTGATAGCCATTCAGCATAGGAAATAGCTCTTATAAATTTTGCACCAAGGAGTTTTTCTAATTCTACTTTGACTAGAAGAGCTATGTGAGGATGCATCTTTCTCAATTTCAGTTTAAGTGGTTTGACATTTGGAGCTATGGACAAGTGATGCATAATAAGATTAATGTCCAATCCTGGAATATGCGAATAAGTCCATGCAAAATTGATCTTCTTTTTCTGTAAGAACTTAATGTAAGCTTCATTTTATGTTGGTGACAAGGACTTAGCCAAGTGTACTATTTGTGCAGCCTCATCTGTATCCAAATTAACTCCTTGTGTTGGTTCAATAAGCATTGTCAAAGATTGATCTTGAAAATAGCTTGGGAGACAATCAAGTACCTCATCCTTAGGTTCCTTAAAGAGGTTTTCACCCTTGGATATGTCATTTCTTTTTACTTTTTTTGGTTCTGGCAGTACCACACAGTGGTTTTCACCATCAAAACACCTATTCTTTTTATTTTATTTTATTTTTATCTTGTGACTAAGGTACTTGATGTCTGGTTTTGTCATACTGGTAGCTGGTTCACTAGTGGAAGAGACTACAGGTTCAATTGCATTTAGGTAACAAGCTATCACATAATCATTTTGGAATGTTAAAAGCTTAGGTTCTTGATAGTGTTGGGACCAATCAATGAGGTCAGGATAAACAAGAGGTAAGTCAACGACTAGATCAAAGCTAAAAATATGAATGATATTATCGCTAGTGACTGAAGAGTCAGAGTCCGTCAAGTATCCCTCTAAGTTACCCAAATCAGGATTCATTCTAACAAGCAAAGAATCATCCACTAAGGAAACACGTGGGCTCAAATCCTCTAAACCTACACGTGACTCATTGGCTACCTCAGATTGAAAACTATAAGTGTGAACAACATCAATATCTCTATCAACTATGGAGGGATCCAAAAATGAGTCTCATTCATACTCATTAGAACTTGTATCTGAACTATGACTAGGATGCTTACACCATGAAGGTTTGGGACATCACGATGTAGAAATTCTAGTTTCATCAAAATTAGCACTTTCTCTTTCCATTAAACAAACAAGATTCTTTCTTTGACGCTCTCTCAAAGGATCTTCTATATCTGATTCTTGTTCTAAAGTTGCAACTGATGCATGGGTAACTGAAATATCTGAATCTCCCCAAAGGAGATTAGTGGAAGGGACCCAATCTTCACACATATCTTGTTGATTTTTAAAATTAGGTACATACTCTGGTTCATTATCACTATCCAACTTTTCAAAGAGAGGATTAGTATGCTTGTTGCAATTTTCAAATCCTAGGCCAACTGGCTTCTTAGACTTGCGTCCAAATTTAGCATGATCAAGAGGTTCAGACCTAGCATCCAAATTATGATTAAGAGGGCCATATCAAGGATATCTCATCTTTTTGACAAAGGTATACCCTCTTCAATAAGCCTTAGGGGAGGGAGAGAATTTCTCATTGTGCATATATTTCTCTTCTCTATAGATCTAGTCTCTAACAAATGTTTCCTCTTTCTCATCTTGGATAGGCATTGATGATTCTACAAATTTTCCAAATAAAGTCATATCTGAAGAGGGAGGCTTATTTTTGTTTGAAGGTTTTCCATAAGACCGAGGTGAAACTAGTAATGTTGTGAGGGAGTTGAGTTGATACCCCCCCATACCAAGGTCTATCATTTTAATCTTGTCTTTGCATTCAGCTAAGGTTGCATCAACATCTTCTGCTTCTCTATTAAGGGGAACATGAGCCACTACTGAAATTGAATTCACAGATAAAGTGTTATCCCCAGGTATACAAATCTCTATTCCATTGTAGGGGAACTTAACACATTGATGATAGGTAGACGACACTACTTTCATATCATGAATACATGGTCTACCAAGTAAGATATTATATGCAAGGGGTCCAGCATCAACTATTTGAAATAAAGTATCCTTTTGAATAGGGCCAATCCTAACAGGAAGGATGGCCAAACCCTTGGAACTTCTTTCTACCTCATCATAGGCTTTGATAGTAATCCTTTTCTGATATCTATAACCTCTTTATAATAACCCAATTCTTTCAAAAGACTAAAAGAACAAATATTAAGCCCAACACCCCCATCTATCAACACGTGCCTAAAATGGGTGCTATGGATCATGACCTCAATGTGAAGGGAAAGATTGTGCAGATGGCTCAAAGCTTTATCATCATCTTCTAAAAATGCAAGGTAATGAGGGCTAGTAATGTGATTAACCATATTCTGGAATTTATCAATATCTAAGTTGTTGGAGACATTTGCCATGCACAAAGAATCCTCAAGGATTTGTTTACATCTCAGGGATAACTCTAAGAGCTTAAAGATCAAAATCTGAGCAGGGGTTCTTTGTAACTAATCAACAAGACTATAACTCAATTTAGGATTAATAGTTGGTTTCAAGGTGACAGGCTTGGACACCACTTGCTTAGGTTTACTAGATTGGCTTGAATTGGATCCTCTAATGACAACAAGACCTTGACTTTGGGTAATAGTATTAAGGGCTTAAGATGACCTTCTAGAGTTGGGACCCCTTAGCAGTACAATAGGTTCTTTATCAAAAATAGGAGGAGAGTCTTCATCTAGATCATAACCATAAGGATCTCTTCCACTCATCATATTACCATTCTCTTTGACAAATTCAAGCATGTTGATAGTATTCTCCACATCTGTGTAAGTATAATTGATCTCATCTTTGCCATTCTTAACTTTAGAGGTTTCCCCCTTTTCATATTTGGGCAAAGGTTCCTTGAATGCCTTATGATCGGCGTTGGTGTTCAATCCATCTATCGTAAGTTTTCCATTCTCAATGAGATCTTGAATGATATGCTTGAGTTTCTAGCAAGGTTCAACATCATGTCCAATACCATTATGAAATATGCAATAGGCTTTCTCCTTCCACCAACGTGGTTTAACTTCAGGTATATGAAAATGCATTGCATCTTGAGGATGTGCTAGATTGTTATCAATAAGTTTCTTTAAAATTTGATCATATGACTCACCAAGTTTTTCAAATTGACATTTTTCACTTTTAGGCATACCTGGGTAGCTTGGCTTACTTTCTTTTTGAGTGGATGTATTGAGCTTTGTAGCTTGAACAGTACTAGATAAGCAGAGCACAGGTTGATCTTTAGGTTGGGAGGAATCCACAACTCCATCGTTAACCACTTGTTTGTTCCTATTCCAATATTGGTTCTTCCCTTTATCCTTATTAGAGTTGTTTTTTTGACCATTATTATTGTTATTTCCATGTTTCGTCAAAATTCCTTGTTCTCTTAAAACATCCTTGATTCTACGTGCAGTTTCAACCATGGTGTCAAATGAATTAAAAACCATTTCTTAACTTCATACCACATTTCAGGAACCAAGTTACGAACAAGAATGTCAATATTTTCATTATCAGGAGTAGTTCTATAATAGGAAGAGAATTTTTGTCTCCACCTTTGCAAGAAAGTAACAAAGGACTCTCCTTGATTCTGCTTTAAGATACATAATTCCAACAAGGTGATAGATCTTGAAACATTGTATGAAAAATGTTGAACAAATTTGTGGACAAGCTCTTCGAAAGTCTTAACAGGTGGAGTTATCTTAGTAAACCATTCCATTGCTTGTCCCTTAAGAATTCGTGGGAACAACCTCATAAGGTATGAATCATCTTGATGGAACTCAAAACTTGTGGTATAAAACTAGCGCACATGATCATGTGGATCTCCACTCCCATCATATTTTTCATATTGAGGAATTTCAACCTTTCTAGGAAATTCTTTCATGTCAACACTCTTATCAAAAGGATTAGGACAAATTGAGTCCAATGAGAAAGAATTCTTAGGTGCAAACATCTTGTCCATTGTTCTTTGCATTTCATTGAGATTCTCCTCTTGGGATGGACCTTGCTTCTTAATATTTTTATCCACATCAAAGTTGTAAGGGACCCTAGCACCCTTGTTGATTAGACTCTATAGGAACTTATCCTTGTTTTTCTCCTTGTATTTCTCCACATACTATTGAAAAAATGGCTCTTGTTGCACTGTCATGAAATCTTGGGAGGTGCAATCAAAGCTTGAGGTACTACCTCCATATTATGAACCATAATGAGCACATTATAAAGATGGCCTTGAGTTCCTAGGAGGGGTTTGTCTTCTATGATGATCATGTCTAGAAACCCTTCTTCCCCTAGGGCTAGGAGATCGTGATGGTGATCTTGAATGTCTCCTACTTCATGGAGTCCTA
>MU225677.1:803331-819887 GCA_018584345.1 Thuja plicata | reverse complement strand
ATGGAGGAGAACTATTTCCACCACTAACATGCATATTATTGAATGGATCATTGAGTTGTTGAGCCAAGAGCCTATCTCGCTCCTCTTGAAAGGCTTTCCTTTCCATTTCTATCAAAGTTTGTTTCTCATTCTCTAGGCATCTAATTTTTTCTTCCTTATGAACTTGTTCATCTTGGAATGCCTTATTTTCACGCTCAATCCTCTTGAGTCTATCACTCATGTAATTGGTAGATGTTTTAAGAGGTGAGCTTGGTCTTGAATTTTGAAACAAGTTGTTGGTATAAGTTGTATTGACATGAGTATCATAAAGTTCATCTCCTTGGTTCTCATGTTGTGATAACTCATCATCATAAGCATTTCTCTTACCTCTCTCTCTCTCTCTCTCATCCCTTTGGTGTGCATCTAGATATCTTGTTGAAATAAGGGGTTAGGTTGGTCTACTACTATGAGAGGAGCCACTGAATGAAATAGCATGTCCACTCTTTGTAAACATATCATCATATCGTTTATCTTTGGCTTCCTTCTCTCTTTGAGTCAATGTGTAACTCATATCCATAGAAGAGTGAGAAGATGCTAAGGAAATACCGAACCCACTAAGATGACTCTTGGAATCAAACCAAACTTCCAAAGTATTCCTAGGTGATTGACCAAATATAGGTTCCTTTCCCTTATGTCTTTGGTGAGTTTGAACTAAGGGTAATTGGTTAAAAACAACGTGAGGTCGTTTTCCTTGATTTACTTGATATCTTGTTGTAACTGGCATGAAAGACAAGCTACTAGCTAATAGGATTACCCTAAGAAATTTTGGTACCAAACTAGGATAGTAAAGGCATTAACTTGTCCAAAAGGAGGTGACAAGATAGAAAATTGCAAAGAGGCGTAAGCCAACACTGCCACAGAGGTGTCCAATAAATGGGTGAATACCCTAACACATATGGATCAGGAGGATAGTCTTACCCAAATTATATTAATTGAAATGAAATTGTATGAAAGTTGATGGACAAGAGACAACCAAAACTCTCCTAGTGTGTTATCAAAGAAGCTAAAGGTTTATCTTTTCAAAAAGGATGGTTTCTATCTCACCAAGCGCCAAGCAAGGTCACTTGTGAAATCAAAGATTTCTAATCTAAGAGGTCAAAAGGAAAGAATCCTAAGCAAAAGAAAGCTTCTAATAGTGGGGTAAGTAATCCAATTTGACCTGGATCAACCCAAAAAATTGAAAATGATAGGACAACAAGTTAAACAGGCTCAAGAATGATAGCAAATAGCTCACTAGCAGGCAGTTTCGTGCGACGAAACACTTTCTCACGTGATGATTTGTACAAGACCGCATGAAAAAATGCACAGGGGTGCAAGGAAAGACTAGACTGGTGTGACAGTATAACAACAAATTGGAAAGATATCGCATGAGGATTCTCAGATAGCCGCGCGAGGAAACACAGTGAATGGCATGAAGAAATAGTTTTCTCACGCGAGGAAAGGACACAGAACTCATTTTTTGATTGTTTTAGTTAACCAACTAGATGCATTAACAAATTTTTTCATGAATCAGGCACACAATACAGAAATTAGGGAATTCAAGCAATCAGTGTCTTCAAACAATGAGCAAGGGACAAAGCAACCTTGCACATGAATATGGATAGTGTCATAGTATCTCTACTCCATAAGAATGCTACTTGTGTATGTTCTCAAAATGTTTTCCAATCATGCACATAGTCCTAGAGACTAAAAATTTGGTTGCACTATGGTTCTTAGTAATGGCTTGACTCTACAAATTTTCCAATCTCAAGTGGGTGAAATCCAATCACGGCGCACCGAGGTTTTGACACAGTCTGAGAATTTAATCAATCAGGATATGCTGAGGAGATCTGACAACCCACAAGAAACTACACCCATGGAGATTTCTTCCACAAGGACATTTATATAGTGGTTGTTTCTACCATGGCGAAAATGGCTATTACCGCTTGAGGTTCCATCCACATGGTTTACCTAATAAAGGGAATGTCCACTAAGGTTAACCCTCTCTAACAAGGAAGACTCACAATATTGACCACATGGGGACTTAGTTCAGATTCAAGGGTTCCAAGTTTTTGATTCTTCCAAAAGGAAAAAGAGAATAATCCTCTAGCCTCTTCACCTCACCAAAACATAGCAAACAAGATTAATTGACCCACTAATTTGAAATCACCTCATTCAAGGTTCACACAACAAAAAATGGCACAAATCTCCCCAAAGAGAGAAAGTATCGCCAAAAGTTGAAGCCCAAACCAAGTTGACCAATGAGATAAAAACAAATCCTTCCCTACCTACAAGGGGATCTATCGTCAAGAAGAGCTTTGCATGAAAAAACAAGTGAATGAAGCCCACTCTCTCAAGATCTCCACAAATAGTGTTCATAGGGCCTAATTACTACGTGAAACATATATGCAAGAAAGCAAATCTAGGTCCATTTTTAGAGCACCAATTGGAAATGTGATCTATGAAAGCAAGAAAGACTCAAGATAAACACATGAGAGGTTCATTTTATTTTCAAAATCCAAATGTTATAGAGATAAAAAAAATACCTCAAGTCCAATGCAATGCGAATCATTTTGTTGTTTATCCAAGCAAGTCCAAATCAACAACAATAAATCACAAACCACGAGAAACAATAAACATTAGTGGTTAGCAAGAAAAATAGAGATATAAAATATATAGCAATGAAAAACAAATCTCTGTTGTGGGATCTCACGCGACTATTCACACAATGTCACGCAAAGATTTACACAGTGTCACATGAAGAAGTGCACAGCCGCGTGAAGAAGTACACAGGCCCGCACGAAGAAGTGCATAGTAAGCAAAAAAATAGTAACAGATCAGATCCACAACCTGGCGCTGAAGGTTGTGTGAGGATTCACATAGAGCCGGGCGAGGATTTGCACAGAGCCACGCAAGGAAACATAGAATCCAACAAAATCTCGCATGCAGACCTACAAAATCTCGCACGAAATTTCCCTACAGAAAAAAATAGAAACTACGGAAAAATAGAAAATAAGGAAATCCAAAAATAAATTATGAAAAATAGCTATGTCACAGAAAATGAATCTTCTACCCCACGGTGGGCGCCAAAAATGTGTGATGAAAATGTGTCACACTTATATGAATCATTCCATTCAAGGTTGCTCAAGAATGAGGCCTCAAATATCGACTCATAGCTCTCTAGTCATGGAGTGCAAAGGTTTGTAATGGAGGCCCTCAGATTGACCTAGTTGTGCCCATGCAAGTACACCATGAAATGAGAGATTCAATGCATGAAAATAAAATCTATTTTATATTATTGCAATGCATGAAAGGAAATTAATCTAAATGATAACAATGCATGATTAATCTATGAAAGGAAATATGCAAATTTAATCTATGAAATTAAACATGAATCTAATCTACATGAATAGCCATGGATGCAAGAAGAAGAAGACAAGAAGAGAGAAGTTGCAATATCCAAGCTTGAGTGCTTAAATTCTCCTCCAAAATTGCTCTCCAAACCTGCAGCATAACAATACATAAAAATTATATATTCTTGATTGAGAAGGAGAGGGCTCCTTATAAAGAAAAGTGAACGGTTGAGATTAAGAGGCAAAAATCCCACCACTTAGAAAGATGTGATAAAAAAGGATTTTTATTTAATTTTTATTTAATTTATTTCCTTTTTCATCAAATAAAGTGCTTTAACTGGGGATTTTTATTTATTTAATTAAAAGAGGGGTTTTCTTTTAACTAAATAAATTAGAAGAATTTTATTTAATTAAATGGGAGGAATTTAATTTAATTCAATAAGATGAATTTTATTTAATTAAAAGGGAGATTAAATCTTTTAATTAAATAAAAATGATCAAACCTTAGGAAATATTAGAATAATTGAATTAATTACAATTTGATCAAGGAAATTGATTTGAATTGAAAATGTTGCAAAGCATTGATTCAAAAATTTGATAAATTGATAAATGATAGATGGGGCCCACAGTCTAGGAGACCATTTTAGGGTGCATACACTAAGCACACAAGCTCTGATACCAATTGTTAGAATAACTAAGAGGGGGAGGTGAATCAGTGGCTTAAAAAATATTCCAATAAATTAACCCAAAAACTTAGTACCACAAATATAAGCCTCTAGTTATCTTCAGTCCTACAAGATGTATGCCTTGAGATAATCTTAATAAATAACTACTACTCAGAGTTCACTATTAAACCTTATTCTTAAGCTTTACTGAATAACTATCTATCATTTACCAAAATACAGTAAATAACTTGGTGTTTACCGATCAATCATGTTTTAGTAATGTGTAAAGCAAAAAATGAAAGCAATGACTCATAAACACATTTGACACATGGATTTTTAATGTAGAAACTATGTTAAGTGAAAAACCACTTGGGACTGGTAACCCAAAATGTTTACTCTTCTAAAGTGAGCTCGGTGAAGAGCCAACCCTGATAAAGGTTACAAACACATTGTTAAGTGTGACCTTGTTAGAGGATTTAACACTAATAGTTTATCACTTGATATCTCGTGCTCCTATGCTATATTCATGATAAACCTTTTGATACTCCTTGGGATGTATCTCAATATATAATGGATTTTTTTAGATCCTTCTTAGTTAAGAGACTTCTCTGATTCAATGGTTAAACTCAAACAGTATTTAATTTGTTCATAAATACAACTTAGACTTATAGATTTTTAGATCTATTTTAAGCTCATAATACCTTTTTGATCAATGTTTCTTTTTAATACCTTTTCTCCACTTCTTTCTTCTCGATGATGTTGTGCTTCTCTATTGCTTAGTGTCCGCAGAATTAACTCTATTCTTCAGCTTGATTGATCAGGTCTGATTGAAGACTTCTTTCTTCATCAGTTTCTCTTCTTCATCCTCTTTTCTATTCACTCCTCTTAATTCATAATGAATTAGCGTGTCTCTTTATAGACATGATTTCACCATTTCTCAGTCCTTAACTTTCTTGTTCTTGGTGTGATCCGCAATTCTAGCCTTTCTTGCTTTAAATCTTTGATTCAGTTTTATCTCGTAGATATCTTCTTGACAACTAGAATAAAACTTCTTTTAAACTACATCTTATCTCTGGCTTTAAACTTGTCGATGAAAACAAAGTTTATCAACCAGTTAACTCCTTCTTTAGCTCTTTCCAAATAATTCTTTATTCATTTCTAAACTTCAGTTCTTTTTAGTGTTTTAACTCCTTGTAAGCTCGGTCTTGACTTCAGTTGTCCTTGGGCATCTCTTTCCATTGGGGTTTTCTGTCCGTCAGGGTTGTCTTTGTGTCAGGTAACACTGTGTTGCTACTCATCAGTAATGATTCTTGGGTTTCTTCTTGGGTATCACTGTGACTCTTATTTTGGGTTTCTATATATGTTTGTGTGCACTATCCATCGGTGTCTATTGTCTTTTTGAGTATACTAAACTTTTATGCATTACTGGTAGCATAACTTTTATCTCTTTGGTTCTTTGAAGTCTTTGACATTATCTATACAACCAATCAGATTATATCAAGTTGACACCAATGATAATACAATACATTAACTGATTTAATGTCTTGCATTAAATTTCTGCAGCTCGGTGATCATCAACTTAACATCTTCAAACATTCAATCAGTTATGGTTCATCAATGTCTTAAGGGTATTTCTTAACGGGAGATCATACACATAAAAGTATGCACATAACATATATATTAAAACCTAAAATCATTTTAAAATAAAATTAAGTAGTCTAAATAATGTCATGTAAGTAATTTAAAGTAATTTAAAAGGGGATGTATCAAGGGGAGGTCATACATCAAAGCATACACATCAAAGAATGATCATAATATATTTTATTAAAATCATTGAGCCATTTTAAAATACAATTAATTAATCTTAATAAAGTCATGTAAGTAATTTAAAAAGGGATGTCTTAAGGGAAGGTCATACATCAAATCAGACACATCAAAGTAGGAAAATAACATATGTTTAAAACAATTGAACCATTAAAATACAATTAAGTAATCTAAATAATGTCAAGTAAGTAATTTAAAGTAATTTAAAAGGGGATGTCTTAAGGGGAGGTCATATTCTTGATCTCCAACTTATGTTGTCTATTAGTGTCACACACTTAGTCATAATCAAGGAAGGTTGGTTGGTCATAATTCTGACCGAGCCATCCCACTAAGGCCGCGCAATATAAATGACTTGTGTAAATATTATGTATTGCATGAGAAGTAGTTATTGTTAAGAAATTCAGTGGTCACCGAGTACTCAGTAATTGCTGAGCAGAATGATTGTCGAGTTGCATAGACAGTTAGTGTCAAGTGATAGTTTTGACTAAGCAATAGAGTTTACATATTTTGAGTGAGACGGTTTTGATATATGTGTTTGGAATGGAACAAACACCTAGGTAAACCATTTTGGCTGAATTTTATGTATCATTTAAAGATATTTGAAGATATATAATGCATTAATTATGCATGATTTCTAAGATCATTAATCCCTATGCAAGCAATGCAACCAATCAAAATTAGGAATGCTCAAGTGAAAAAAGTGATGAATCTAGATCATTGATATTGATCTGGATGTTTCATAAATTGTCTATATGTGGGATGCTTCAAACCCTAATCTATGCATGTGTGGTGATGTGGATGTGAAGAGTAGAGATCAGGTGTGCATGTGAAGCAGATTTTTGCATATCGGAAGAATAACCAGACAGAGTGACCGAGCAGAGTAGTGAAGAACAAAAAAGAGATATATCAAATTATGAGATCAGTTAAGAGTTGGAAAGAGGATATTCATTATTAGCATTTGAAGTGCAGACCAAAGGATCAGCTACTGATACATTCTATCAAGTGAATCGGGGTAAATCTCTTAAAAGAGTGGACCTAACGAGCCTTTGTAAATATCTTAACAGAGTGCTTACTTAGTTGTAAGTTAAAATCTTTTAACAAGGTAGATTGTATAATTATGTAAGCTCTTAAAAGGGTAGACCCCTCATAGGGTAGATCATCAAAAATGATCAAACTTTGTATCCCTAATAGGAACACTTTATTACTACAGTAGTGAATATTTGTGGGTGTCATCCCCACCCTAGTTTTACCTTTCAAGGGTTTCTGGGTTACCAAATCTTTGTGTTATGAGTTCATTATGGATGTGATTAGATATTAGATATATTATAGTATTACAGTTAATGTTGATGTTTACATGTTGAATCAATTTGTTTCAGACATATAAAAGTTTTATCGATCTTGATTCACCCCCCCCCTTTCAGTATACTGCTTTCCCATATTAGAATTCAAACAATTGGTATCAAAGCGTTGTTCTCTTAGAAGAAGTCTAACCACTTGAAAGTTGAGATCTTGGAGATGGAGGTTTATAAGTTGGGAAAGGTCATTGAGAATCAAAAGATTGATATCCGGTTGGCACTGCAGCAGCTTGAGACAACAAGAGAAGAATTGAGGAAGTCCTTAAAGGCTAGGAAAGAATTGGCAACTCAGCTGAATGATACTTCATACAAATAAGAAGACATTGAAGGTCTATTTAACAATGGAGATTCCAAACAAAGTAATGCAACAATTGTAGATCTATTGGAGAAGAAAGACACACTAAAAGAATGAGTCAAAATTATAAAGATGGAACATGAAACTCAATCAATAACACTATATGAGGTGATTGATCAAAAGAAGAAAGTTGAGGAAGACAAGACAATGGCAGATGAAGATAAGAGATAGATGGCTACTAGACTTGGTGAAAGGAAAAGTGATGTGTAGAAGCTCACAAACAATTAGTTGGACATGGTCAACCAACTTTTATTTTCAAATAAAGAGGTAAATAGAAAATAAATTGAAATTACATATCTGAGATCAGAGAATAATCAAATAAAAATGAGTTGAGATCTGAAAGAGAAATCATTGAGAGGATAAACACACCTAATAAAGCCTTGAGATACTTTGAGTAACTAATGATATCACCAAGAAAGACAAATAACACCTCTGGAATTGGCCATATAGAGCACCTATCATCCACTGAAGAAGAAGAATCATCAATGAGTGGAGAATAGAGGAATGCAAAGCTGAAGAGTAACAAACCTACATGTCATCATTGTGGAAAACTAGGTCACATAGCAAAAATTTGCTGAAGCAAGAATGGTAAGTCCAATCCAAAGCCTAAATTCAATAGATATTTCTCTAGCTATAAAAAGTATAGAAATCATGCACATGAATGCAAGTCAAAGACTAGCAATGCACCTACTTCACCTAGATTTCAAGGACATTATTACAATTGCCAGAAGTTTGGTCATAGAACTCAAGATTGCAGATCCAATGAAAAATCTAAGTGGACATCCAAGAAATAAGGCAATGCCTTGAGGAAAGGTAAAAAATTCAATTGGGATTCCAATATAAGGAATAGTTTCCATTATTGTGGTAAATATGGTCATATTGATGAAAATTGTATAATGACACACTTTAGAGGTAAATCCAAGAGTTGGATGAATGGAAGTTTGGTCTGTTGTAGTTATCACAAGACTTTCCATACTAGAAGAGACTGGAAGACAAGAGCCCCGGCACCTACTATTGAGTAGATAAAGATTCAGATGAATCTGACATGGAGAAATAAAGAAGAAGCAAGTAGTAGTGGACCTAGTGAAGTTGAGATCACCCAATCCAAGCGATCAGGTGATCACACTACTTCCAATTAAGAAAAGAAGGTATGTAAGGAACAATTTTCTCTAATGCTATATTATGCACCAATTCCTAATATAAGTATTAAAGTCCATATCTGCATAAGTTAAGATGCATTAGGATAGATCTAAGACAAGAACCGAGAAAATAATTAATATGCACACTTGGTGTTGAGCATTAGTATTAGTGTGTGTCGAGCCCTCATATCAACCGAGCTGATATGTTGACTGAGTGTCAATAGTGACTGAGTCACTATACTGACCAATTGATGGAATGAGTTAACCAAGCTATTTATTCAAGGACCGATATAGTTGTTTTACACCTATCACTATATAGAACATTTAATGAAGACTTAATTTTACCGTTTAAGGGTATATAATAGATTTTTTGAAAAAAAATCATTTCACAAAGTGATTAGATTTTTCAAAGAGATTTAGAAGTGATTCAAGAGAAATTTGAGTGAAATATTTGAAGATTCCAATGTGTATCATCAGAAAGCACTGAGAAAGGTTGAAGACCCTTTGTTGTTGAGTTACCCAGAATTCATTTCATGAACCCTAATATGAAAAATGGCTACCAATTCATTTGCTGGAGTGAAGAGACAACACAAGGAAATGAAGAATGTTTAGTTAGTCAAGAGTGGAGCATGTGTACTACCTAATTTTTGAGTTGTACCTGAGACAATGGTGAAGGGAGATCTTTCGAGAGCCCTATCATCGATCCCGCCAACAGTTCTTATGATCCATGATGTGAAAGCATGCTACATGTTTAAGATCAGTGAAGTTGGAGATTTTGAGTTGAGGAAAGCCTACAAAAAATTAGGTGCTAATGGGGCATTGAAGGTTGAGCATCAACACATTTCTGACAAAGGTTTAGTTTGTGGCCTAGATTTCCCTCACGACTTCAAAATTGATAGGATCGGGATAGTACTAAGCTAAGTACATGATATGAGTTTGTGGGGGGAGAATGGACCAATGTAGATTACCAAGGATATCATCCACCGAGTCACTGGTTACCCTATTATGCAAGGGGAAAGAACAATGCATTGTTAGAACAAGGAAGATATTGAAAAGAACAATTTAGCCAAGTGGAACAAGAGAGGAATGACAATTTCAACGATCGCAGATCCTGAAAATGGCTTTGTAGTTAGAGTGATTGCAAACTAGTTTTACCAGTCAAGCAGATTGGATTGTGTTCCCTACCTTGTAGTTGATCAAGCATGGAAGATAGTGAAGAAAGATCATACATATGATCTTTTCAAGCTACAGATGACTCATGCCGAGAACCTATCATCAATTAGGAAGGCAAAGGATTCTATGTGTAAGTTCAAAACCCTGATAATTTCCATATTTTTCTATGTTCAAAATACTTTTCCTACTATAGGAGATGTAGTATGGAATCAGGACCGACCAGTGACACAAAAAATTAATGATTTTATACAATAGATAAGAGATAATTTTGATAATATCATGGGAAACTATTAAGTTGAATTTAAGAAGATGAGAATAAGGAGCAGAATCCTTGTTTCACTAGTAGAGAAGCACTATGATGATGTTTTTTCTAGTTGATACTGATTACACCTATGTACAATTTTTAGTATCCAGGGTAACATGCTTCAGGGCATTACCTTATGAAGTAAATATTAATGAAACATTTTGTAGAATTTACAGCACTACTTGCAGAGGAAGTTGATAAAAAGGCTACAGTATTTGGGAAATATGAAGAAGCAAAATCAAAGATAACCATGGGATTGAAGGCTATAACCATGGAGAGAAAAAGAAAGAAAATAGTGAAAAACCTTGAAAAGATGTTTGGAAAACAAGAAGAAGAAGATGGTGCACCAATATAGATCACACAAGGTCAAGGTGAGGACCAATCAATTGATTCAGAAGAGAGTGAAGAAGAAGATGTGGAAGTGGATAAGAAGGGTAAGAAAGTCATGGTTGCTGAGTTAACTAAGAAGAGGAGTTAAAAGAAGAAACCTACTCCTCCTTCCACATCTAGACCAAGAACCAAGGCATCAACAACTGCAATGACAGCCGAGCCACCAAAGAAAATCTTTGTAAAGAAAGTTGAAGGGGAGAGCTCAAGGAAAAGGAAACAAGTACAAACTGAAGCTAAGCCGACAAGACCTAAGAGGAAGTTGAGAAGGAAATACATATTGGGTAAAGATAATGAAGATGAAGGGACGATAGATACAAATGACATTAGCAAATTAAAATTTTCTACACATAAACATCCTACAAATGTTGATGAGATTTGCCACAACATCATGAGTTCCACAGGTTTTAAGTTCATTAAGTTTGAACAGTTGAGTACCAAGGACAAGGCAAAGATAGAAGAGGCCATGATGGATATGTTAGCATCATACAAGGTGACACCTTTAGATATTGGGAATCTAGTCCTTGAGGAATTATACAAAAAGAATGTTGAGAGATGGTAGTTTTCTCTTAAGACTGAAAGGAAGATTAGAGAAGGAGAATTAGCCCAAATAATGTCTGAACTAGCATAGAAGTAGAGAACAAAATTCAAGAAGAAAAATAGGAATAGATTCATTCTTAAATTGAGAGTTTATTAAATAATGCAGAAGGATGTAGGAGTTTTACAATAGAGCCAAAGAATATGGAAGATAATTTTTGGAAAGTTAGTTGATAAGAGTGCAAACAAAGATGAAGGAACATAAGAACAATTTGAGCTTAATAATAAAGAAGATATTAATGATCCTGATAATTTTGAGGAATAAATAAAGGAGAAGGTTGAGGATGCACAAATAGAGGATTTCATAATTGATGACTCAACCACAATTACTGGTGAGGATACAAAATTTTTGAATGTCAAGGAGGAGGGTGAGGCTACAGTCAACATTCTAGATTCCAATAGCGAGGCAAACTTTGAATTTATTGAAGAAGATGATAGAGAAAAGAAGATCAAGCAGATAAGTCTGCAACAGATATCTTTGGACCTCATAAAGAATAAACAAAGGAGACTAAGACTATAGAGACCAAGGAGAAAAAAGAGCATATAGAAAAAGAGGCTATTCAAGCATTGATAAAGATAGCACTTTCTTAAACTAAGACTGCCAATACATCTGAATAGCAGGTAACTTTAATCAGAAGGAGTTAGTTTCAATCAGTGATGTCACCAGTACATTGCAAGTAGAGAAGAAACTGAGTAGAAGCACACTAGAGACTAAGAAGAAGAAGTCACATAAGAAAAAAGGATAATTCTCTGAGCACAGATGTAACACTTGATGAATTTATAGTGATTCCAAAAGCGTGTATTACATGACATAAAAGGTATATTTGTTGATACATTTGAGCTTCAAGGTCTAAATGAGAAAGCTCCTATTATAGATCAATTGGTTTATATTGTTCAAAAGATGAAAAATGATGATATTGATGCTAATGAGAAGCTCAATGGTCAGAGAAAAATTTTGAGGCCAAAGTCCTTGATAAAGTTGCAAAAGAACTTACTGTAAAATAGGTTGCACTTTCTGATTTGGTAATTAACCTAGAAGAAGTTGTAGAAAATGTTATTTCTTTGTATAAAAATTATGTGATGTCTAATTATTTATCAAGGAGAATCAATAGCTTATTGAGAAGCTACATTCGGACTTAAAGTCAATAGGACATTCAGTGAGCATGGATGCAAGTGCCATCTCTATTCATTTTACCAAGTTGACTCACACCCAAGGGAGATTAAGCAAGCTCATGGCTAATGATGGTAGAATAAGGGTTAAATTGATTTCAATTCAAACTATGTTGATACCTCATTTGGAGGTCATGTAGAGAGAGTTATCAGTTGCAAAATAATTTGCACAAAGAGAATCGCCTCTCAATATTGTAAAGGGTTTGATTGATCTAGCTGTCAAGCTAGAGATTAAGTTATAGGTTTTTGAGTCTGTCAAATCTAGTTGGGATAATTCATTGGCAATGATCCTACATATTCATAAACCATTTTTGGACAAGTATGGTCTGACCCCTACAACCCCAATAGACAAAAGTGACAAAAAAAGGGGGAAATACAATAATATGTAATCAAGGGGGAAAGATGCAGACAAGGGAAATAACATAATGATTTGAGCAGAAAGGTATAACATACTATTTTTTTTTATCTTTTGAGTTATTTCCTTAAGATTATGGTGTATATGTAGTGAATTCATTATAAAGACTGATTCATAATCTTAGGGGATTTTTTTGGTATACTTGAGTACTATTTTTGTCAAGGGAATAAATGTTGGATGATATCAGATTTGGAGGTTATTCATGCTATTGATATTCATTTTTTTCACTGATGTTAGCATATGTTTCTGTGGAGAGAACACACTGGTTATTTGACTGACAGAAGTGTACAGACACTGTACAGATGTTTCAGTATGATAGAAGACAGGGATATGAACACTAATGTCTGATGACCTTATTCCTAAGGTTTCTTGACTTGAGGTTACATATTAGTGATGTTACAGGTGATTTAGTGAAGACTAGTTTCTGGACTATGACAGTAAAGCTTGATAGAGAAGGTCTCTGTATTTTGTGTATATCTTATAGATGAAGATGTTTTAGAGGATGCAAGATTATGGCATGACTGAGGATACACTAAAGAATTTTCATTAAGAATGGATTGTTGTGAAAGTACTGGTGACATCAGTTGTGGCTTGTATTCTAGAGGAGACCTATTCTAGTGGCTGACTTCATACATATAGTGTGTATTATGAATTGTGAGCATGGATTGTGGATCTTGGAGTATAACTGATGGATTGTAAATGATGTTTAATTTTTATAGGTACCATGTGTATTATTGCAATAGGGTATATATGAGTGATCTTTTCTTTTGGAAAAATGTGGTAGAGATTGAAAAGGAAGAGAAGTGTAAGTTGCGAGGCTTATTTTTCTACTGGATGTAGAGCAGAATTTGTGATAACAATACTTCATTGGAACTGACCAAGCAAATATGGTCTCTATTAGATAGTTCACTGCATTGTATATTTCCTATATACACTTGTTTGGATTATGAATCCTTGAGGTTGGATTTAAGATTCTTTGGGAAGTGTACCTAGGTAGTGAGCCTACTACTTTTTCTTCAATCCTAATAGGGTCTCTCTCCTAATAGGGACTATGTACTATAATGTTGTAACAAGCTCCTAACATGGATAAATATTTTAAAAGGGATACTATACTCTCAGTACATTATTTGTGGGTGTTAATTCACACCAGGGTTTCACCTTAAAAAAGGTTTCCTCAAAACCAAGTATTGTGTTATTGTGTTGGCATTTGTTGTGTTATCATTTGCATTGCAGTTTTTTTTTATAAATATTAAAGTTTAATATTATATATCACAAATGATTCACCCACCCCCCCCCCCTCACTTGTGCTTATGGATTGTTATNCCCCCCCCCCCCCCCTCACTTGTGCTTATGGATTGTTATTCCTAACAATTGGTGTCAGAGCTGCTAGTCCTTAGAGAGAAAGCTTAACAGCTTGTGGTGATCCTGAAGATGTTTTTCTATAGGAAGGATACTCCAAAATTTGATCCTGAAAACTTTGACAGTTGGAAGAACAAGATGAGAACACATTTATTATGCTTGGGAATTGACTACTAGATGATTACAAAGAATAATGAAAAGATAGCAACTAAGGATGAATTAGAGAAGGATATTGAAGATGATAAGAAGATATTTTAATGTAATATGGTCGCAAGGGAATCACTGATCAATGCACTTTCTGAAGGTGAATTCATAGAAGAAAAATAATTGGACTCTACACATGAGATTTGGACAAGATTGGAGGCACTGTATGAAGGAGATAAGTTTAAAAAATAGGAAAAGTTACAAAACTGGAAGACAAAGATTGAATCACTAAAAATGAGAGAAGATTAGAACATTAGGGCATATGGACAGAGAATTACTGAAGTGGTCACTGGCATTAGAAACTTTGGAGGCACTTACAATGAGCAATAAGTGATTGCGAAGATTCTTAGATCTTTGACACCTGCATATAGAACTAAAGTACAAGCTATAGAGGATATTATACATTTGACACCAAAATTCACTAGAGAGATGCTGATTGGAAAGATAACTACTTTTGAGGACACATAATTGGGAGATACTTTACCTAAATTTGAGTCAGCATTCAAGGAAACCGTGCATAAAAACAAAAAGACCTTATCTAGAATTATGAGCACCAGCAAAAGTAACTTGAGAGAAGAGCTTGAAGACTATGCTGAGGAATGGGAACAGATACAGGAGGAAGAAAGAAATCTAGATGAGGTAGTAGTACTAGTCACTAGAAGAGAAAAGAGAGGTAAGGGTAGATTTGAAGGCAAATTACCTTTTAAATGTTTTTCATGTAACAAGATTGGTCATTTTGCATCTCGATGTCCTACAAGGGTTCCAAAGCATAGACCTAAGTTTTACAAACCTAAGTATCCTAAAGACAAGGAATGTTATTATTCTAGTGAGGGTGTTTCTGATGATGATGGTGACTATGATGAAATTGGATTTATTACTATAAAGGATGATGAACCTATACATGAAGAAAAACCCTTAGTATCTTGTGTTGAAAAGAAATCTGAATGGGTTATAGATAGTGGTTGTTCACATCATATGACTAGAGATAGAAATAAATTTGTGAGTCTGAAAAGATATGATGGTGGTGTCGTTATATTTGGTGACAGTACTCCTAAACTAATCATTGGTGTTGGATCTATTTCTCTGGATGGAAATACTAATACTAACAATGTATTACTTGTTAATAGACTTAAAGATAATCAGTTAAGTGTTGGGCAGTTAATGGATAGAGATTATCAATTAAAATTCATTGATGGGAAATGCTCTATCAGAAGTAAATTAGGAGATTTAATCACATCTAGTACTAAATCTAGAGTTAATGTATATGAATTCAATACATCTGAAGCTTCTTGTTTTATTACGAAGGTTGATGACAGTTGGCTATGGCACAGAATATTTTTTCATATTAACTTTGATAACATTGTGAAAGCAAGTATGACTAATGTTGTGAGAGATCTACCTAAGATTCTAAATCCATCTAACACTATGTGTAGAGAGTGTATTATGGGGAAATAGACTAGAAGCAGTTTTAGAAGAAAATCCTATTCAGCAAAAGGGAAGTTGGATTTGGTGCATAAAGATCTGTGTGGTCCTACAAGAACAAGATCTTACTATGGTGAAAGGTAATTTATAATTTTTTTATGACTTTTCTAGAATGATGTGGGTTACATATTTGAGAGAGAAATCTGAAGCATTTGACAAATTCAAGTTATTTAAAGCAAAAGTTAAGAATGAATCTGGTTTGAAAATAAGATGTTTGAGATCAGACAGAGGTGGAGAGTTTACATCACATTTATTTAATACCTATTGTGAAGAACATGAAATATACAGACAGACATTAGCTCCTAGAACACCACAACATAATGGGATAGAAGATTGAAGAAACAAAACTATATTAGATGTTGCAAGTGTAACACCCCAAAATTGGCACCTAACAACCTAATCAATTTTGGTGCATTTTCTTATCTTTGAAGTCCTATTGTATTAGGCAAATTCTTCTCCTAATTGACTTTAATTGACTAAGTTTCAAATGCAGAAAACCCAAATTTGCATAAATCTAACATTACACTTAATTCCTAATTCTCAATGATTATTAGCTAAAATCCCTATGATTAATTGATTTAATCCTAAACTCCTAAGTGCTTTTAATTAAATCAAATCCACCCTCTTTGGCTAATATACATAAAAGGAATTGAAAGGTTATTTAATTAATCAAATGAATTATCCTCAAAAGGGATTTCCATAATTCCATATGAAAAGACACTTATGTGTCAATAATTCATTCTTTTATTTTAATAA
>MU225677.1:771296-787208 GCA_018584345.1 Thuja plicata | reverse complement strand
GCAACAGGTTGCTTCAATCACATTTGCAGAGCAAACAATCCATGTTTGTCTTTGTGAATTCTTTGATTGTGTAATGACTATGTTGCGTTTGTGTTGAATAGAGAGGTCCACATTCGACATCAGACAGCAAGGACTATGTTTCTAGAAAGAAATGTGTCACATGTTCATTGGAGAGAAGTAGTTGGCACTAGTGTGTACACCTTGAACAAAATTTAGATCAGAAAAGGTACAAGTAAGACTCCTTATGAATTATCGTTTGATCATACACCTGCTATAAAATATTTCATAATATTTAGAAGTAAATGTTATATCAAAAGAGATGATGAGATAGGGAAGTTTGATGCTAGAAGTGATGAAGGATTTTTTGTTGGTTATTCTACTAAGATAAAATCATATAAATGTTTCAATCTGAGATTGAGGAAGTTGATTGAAAGTGCCAATGTGAGGATAGATGAAAATTTTTAGATTCAGGAAAGAATATATGACTATGGTCAGATTATAGAGATGAAAGAGGTCATTGTTGAACCTGAAGAACCTCTGATGGTTGATAATGAGACTGAAGATGAATTGATTAAGGTTATTGAGACTCCTAAGACTCTGAGGTATGTTAAGAAGAACAATCTTGAAGATAAGATTATTGGTGATGCAAGTAAAGGTATGATGACTAGATCTAGAACTAGAGAAGAAATTTGTTTGATTTCTCAAGTTGAACCAAAAACTACTGATGAAGCTTGTAGAGATGAATCATGGAATAAATATATGAAAGAAGAAATTGAACAGATAAAGAAAAACAATACTTGAAATTGGTTCCAAGACCTAAGAACAAAAATGTGATAGGAACTAAATGGGTTTTCAGAAATAAGATGGATGAAGAAGGAACAGTGATAAGAAACAAGGCTAGACTGGTGTTTAAAGGCTACTCGCAACAATAAGGCATAGACTATTAAGAAACATTTTCTCTTGTTTCTAGGTTGGAAGTTGTGAGATTATTTCTTGCTTATGCTACACATAAAGAATTTAAAGTATATCAGATGGATGTGAAATCAACATTCTTGAATGGTGATCTAGAAGAAGAAGAATACATTGAACAACCTGATGGATTTCTTTTAATAGAAGATGAAGACATGGTTTGTAAGTTGAAGAAAGAAATGTATGGACTGAAACAAGCACCGATAGCATGGTATGCAAGACTGTGCAAGTATCTACTTCATCTTGGTTTCAGAAAGTGTAATGTAGATAGTAATTTATAATTAAGAACTGATGAAGATGGAATCTTAATCATAGAATTTTTTGTTGATGATATCATTTTTGGAGACAATGATAAGATGAGTAAGAATTTATCTAAATAAATTGAAAATGAATTTGAGATGTCAATGATTGGTGAAATGAAATTCTTTCTTGGTTTTCAAATCAATTAGAGTAACAATGGTATTTTTACATATCAGACCAAGTATCTTAAGGAAATGTTGAAGAAGTTTGGAATGGAAGATTTTAAACCTGTTGGAACACCTATGGTGACTGGATACAAACTAATTGGTGGTCTATAACATCTAAATCACACTAGACCATATATTACTAATGTAGTTGGAATTGTGGCAAGATATCAGGCAGATCCTAAAGAGACACACCTTGCTGCTGTGAAAAGAATTTTCAGATACTTGAAAGGAACAACAGAATATGGATTGTGGTATGAAAAATCAGATGACTTTATTTTGCAAGCTTATACTGATGTTGATTGGGAAGGTAATGTGGATAATATAAAAAGTACAAGTGGTGGTGCATTTTTCCTTGGGAAGAGGCCGGTTTCTTAGTTAAGTAAGAAGTGTGATGATATTGCTCAATCTACTGCTGAATCAGAGTATGTTGTTGCTACAATAAATTGCACACAAGTTGTTTGGATGAAATAAATGTTGAAGGACATTGGAATAAATTTTGAAGAGCCAGTGAATATCCATTGTGATAACACTAGTACAATGAATATGTCAAAGAATCCTGTAATGCATTCAAAGACTAAACACATTTCTATTAAGTATCATTTCTTGAAGGATAAGGTAGTAGAGAAAGAGATTAAACTAGATTATTTTAGCACAAAGGAATAGATAGCAGATGTATTTACAAAACCTTTTCCAAAAGATGCTTTTGAGTATGTCAAAAGTGTGCTTGGGGTCCGATTCCCTCCTTGTGATAATTAATTGATGCAAGGTATGCATCAGTCTAGTGGATGTATGGATCTAATCCTTAGGGGGAGTGATCGCATAAACATGAAAGCATATTTGGGTGATCTTGTACCTAGTTTTTGGACATGAAGATTTGAAAAAGCTACACCTTACAAAATATTATAGTTGAGTTATGGAACCCTTTGCCATTGCTGCCAAAGGGGGAAGGATACTATGTGAAAATCCCTACTTTTGGGGGGATATTTGTATTGACGATATTGAGAAGATTGTATTGAGAGAGAGTACTTTTGGGTTGATAGATTTTCCCATATGTTTCCATCAATTCCAAAGGGGGCGATTTTTGGATGATATCAGATTTGGATACTATTCATGTTGTTGATATTCATGTTTTTTCACTGATGTCAACATATGTTTCTGTGGAGAGAACACACTAGTTATTTGACTGACAGAAGTGTACAGACACTGTACGGATGTTTCAGTATGATCAAAGATAGGGATATGAAGACAGATGTGTGATGACCTTATTCCTAAGGTCACTTTATTTAAGGTTACATATTAGTGAAATTATAGATGATTTAGTGAAGACTGGTTTCTGGACTATGACAATAATTCTTGATAGAGAAGGTCTTTGTATTTTGTGTATATCTTACAGATGAAGATGTTTTAGAGGATGAGAGCTTATGGGATGACTGAGGAAATATTTAAGAATGTTCATTACTAATTGATTTTTGTGAAAGTATTAGTGATGTTAGTTGTGGCGTGTATTCTAGAGGAGACCTATTCTGGTGCCCAACTTCATACATGCAGCGTGTATTATGAATTATGAGCGTAGATTGCGGATCTTGGAGTATAACTAATGGATTGTAAATGATATTTACTTTTTATATGTACCGTGTGTATCTTAGAAATGGTTTAAACAATTATTTGTATATTGGGAAAGCCTAATCATCCGACCTAATTAATTATTTGTGTATTAGGAAAGCTTAATTGGCTGACCTAATAAATTATTGTAATAGGGTATATATGAGTGATATTTTATTTTGGAAATATGTGGTAGAGATTAAAAAGGAAGAGAAGTGTAAGTTTTGAGGCTTTTTTCTATTGGATTTAGAGTAGAGTTTGTGATAAGAATACTTCATTGGAACTGACCAAGAAAAGACAGTTGCTATCAGAAAGTTCACTGGATTGTATATTTCCTATATACACTTGTTCGAATTGTGAATCCTTAAGGGTGGCTTTAACCTTCTTTGGGAAGTGTGCTTGGGAAGTGAGTCTACTACTTTTTCTTGACTCCTAACAAGGTCTGTCTCCTAACAGGGAATATGTACTCTAATGTTGTAACAATCTCCTAATAGGGCTAAATCTTTTAACAGGGATACTATACTCTCAATACATTATTTGTGGGTGCTAATTCCCACTGGGGTTTTACCTTTAAAAGGGTTTCCTTGAAAACAAGTATTTTGTTATTGTGTTGGAATTTACTATGTTGTCATTTTCATTATAGTTTTGGTTTATAAATATGAAAGTTTAATATTCTATATCACAACTGATTCAACCCCCCCACCCTCTTAGTTATTCTTGTGGACTGTTATTCCTAACACTGAAGAGTCATGACAAAGTGTTTTTGCCACTAATGTCAAAGGGGGAGATTGTTGATCGCCAAGTTATGTTGTCTATTAGTGTCACACACTTAGTCATAATCAAGGCAGTTTGGTTGGTCATCACTGCAATTGAGTCATCCTACTAAGGTCGAGCAATGTAAATGACTTCTGTAAGCATTATGTATTGACCGAGCAGTAGTTACTATCGACCAATTCAGTGGTCACCGAGTACTCTGTAGTTGTCGATCAGAATGATTGTTGAGTTGCATAGACAGTCAATGCCGAGTGACAGTTTTGACCAAGCATCACAGTTTACATATGCCGAGTAAGATGGTTTTGATATAAGTGTTTAGAATGGAGCAAGTACCTAGGTAAACTATTTTTTCTGACTTCTATCTATCATTTAAAGATTTTTGAAGATATTTAATGTATTAATTATGTGTGATTTCTAATATCATTAACCCCTATGCAAGCAATGCAACCAATCAAAATTAGGTATGCTTAAGTGGAAAAAGTGATGAATCTAGATCAATGATCTTGATCTATATGTTTCATCAATTGTCTATGTATGGGATGCTTCAAAACCTAATGTATGCATGTGTGTGGATACGGATGTGATGAGAAGAGATGATGTGTGTATGTGAAGCAATTTTTTTCATATCTAAATCATAGACCAGACAGAATAACCGATTAGAGCAGTGAAGGACAGAAAAGAGATATATCAGATTGTGAGATCAATTAAGAGTTGGAAATAAGAGATCCATTATCAAAATTTGAAGTGTAGACCAAAGGATCGAGTACTGATATATTTTAGCAAGTGAATCAGGGTAAATCTCTAAATAGAGTGGTCCTAATAAGCCTTTGTAAATCTCTTAATAGATTTCTTACTTAGTTTTAAGTTTAAATCCTTTAACAAGGTAGATTGTATAAGTTTTTAAGCTCTTAATAGGGTAGACCCCTCATAGGGTAGATCATCAAAAGTGATCAAAATTTGTATCCCTAAAAGGAACACTTTGTTACTGTAGTAGTGAAGATTTGTGGGTGTTATCCCCACCCCAGTTTTACCTTTCAAGGGTTTATGGGTTACCAAATCTTTGTGTTATGTGTTCATTATGGATATGGCTAGATGTTAGATCTATTATAAAATTACAGTTAATGTTTATGTTTACATGTTGAATCAGTTTTTTTAGAAGTATAAACATTTTATAGATCTCTATTCACCCCCCTCTCAGTATAGTGCTTTCCCATATTTGACTTCCAACACATACATTTGTATGTGTGGTTTTGCATACCTACAGCTGCAAACATACACACTTCAATAAATCATTGCATGGTTAGCTTAAATTGAATACAATAAACAAATGACTAAACTAAATTGATCTATCACCTTCTAGTAGGTAGGAGTTTGAATCTTTCTCTCAGGTCATCGCAAGAAACAGTGACTACACCAAATCCTAAATGGAGGATTTAAAAGAAAGATAAATGATGAAACTAGAATGAGTATGCAAATGTAAGATTTGATCCCAAGCTAATTAGATTGATTTTATGACACCAATTTGAAATGTTTTTTTTCTTTTTAAAGAACCAAATTGAAATGTAATCTAGATTATGTTTTTCGTAATTGAAAGTAAACTAACAATTATTCAATCAAAAAGCTATGAAATTCTAAAATGGTTGAAAGCTTAAGAAATGAAAACTGCATAATAACATTAGCTAAAAACTAGGATCCTTGTGAAGGAAAAGAGCTTCTCTTTTATAGAAAATCTCTCCTAAATCGACGTTCGATATTAGAGGAAATGAGTCACTCAGATTCGATTTGAGGAAGCACAATCCATGTGCAAACAATTTGATTGGTCGAAAGATTCAGTATTTTTGGAAACTTCCAAAATAATTTTCAGTTAACAGCTTTGTTTCCAAAATGATAAATAGATAAGATTAAGCTAAATAAATAAAATATATTTGTTTCCAATTTAATAATCAGTTAACTGAAATTGATGACATCATATGCATTTTAAAGATTTAATTGATTTTAAATGCACATTTTGTTTTATTAATTAATTTAATTCCTTTTTTGGATTTTATTGACAATTTAGCAATTTTATTTAATTAATATATTAGAATATCAATTAAATAATTAGTATAAAGTTTATTTGCCAATTTAATGTGATTTTAGGAATTAATTAATTAATCAAGTGTGATAATTGATTAGGACCTATGGTTCAGGTCAGATTAGCTTGAAATTGATTAATTGCCTGTTCTGTTTAAGACTTAGAACTATCAAGATTAGGGTTTCTAGATTAATTATTGCGATTAGGGGTCTATGATTTAGATGACCATTTTTGTGTGATTACATTTTCCCCTCTTTGGATTGATGTGCGATCAGTGCATTGATTTAAAGACCCATGAGTGAGAAGACCTAGAACAGTTTGATTTGAAGCGATAAAACCATTCTTTTGAAGAAGAAGACCGATTTAGAGCTTGATTGGACGAAGATCGATCAAAAAAATATAAAATAGAATGATCAGTTTGATTTGAAGCAATGAAACTGATTACTGTTAAGAGATTTGATTAGCATGAAAATTGACTTGATTTGAAGAGATTAAGCCAATTTGATCAATGTATCTAGTTTCAATAATGAATAGCTCGTATAAGACCAATCTTGTCTAGTTTTGAGTGTATTCATCACTGTATAAGAATATTGATTAGGTTGCCTTTGATTTTAAGATGATCACAACTTGATTTGATGTGATGAAGTTGAGATGCCCAAAGTGATGGGGTTTGATTGCGGATGTGATCAATGGAATGTTGATGTGTTGATCTTGCCCCCTCAGGAGTGAAATTGAAATATGGCTAGGTGGCCCAGTGATGAGAAGCAATTCAATTGTTAACATGATGCAAGAAATAGCTGACCATATTAGAAATAGGTCCCAATCAGTTAGGAAAAATGATGTACTTGATGGAAGGTCCGATTTGACTAGATTTGACCAAAAGTATGATAGGGGGATTGACTAGAGGAAAAGTACAAGACATTTCCATGGGTTGGAGTCCAGAAGACTGATTGTGCAAGCGGTCAGCTGTAGTTGACTGAAAATGACAAACATCAAAAAATGACAAGCAAGATGGTTTCAGATTTTGATTCCAATCCTAAAAATGGAATCAGGACAGTTGACTGAATGAGGGGTGTCATTTTCACGTCAATCAACTTACAACTGAACACTTGTCAAAAGGAAGATCGATCAATAAGAACCTCAAATCCTTCACATTGGAGAGAGATATCAATATTATGCATATTTCAACACCATGCAGATGCAAGACTAACATGAATGCAACCTAAGGTGTACCCACTAAAACTTTAGCACTGAAAATTTTCCTCATCGAGCATTTTTGGAACATCAGAGTTGATACAATCCTTACTAGTGCCACTGCAACCATAAGAATATGAATATGAATTTCATTAGATAAGATATGAGAAACTAAGGTAAGCATTAGGGAACAAAAGCTGAGATGACCTCAATATTGTTTCTAGTTAATGTTGCAAGAGTACACCAATATTGAGGCATTCAAAGCCAAGATAACCATGAGTGTTATCTTATGTAAACAAGTAGAGCAATAACAGTTAAGGTGATAGTTTTGACCTCACCTTGGCGTACAAGTAACTATGATCGAGGGATGTGAGGCTTTTCCACCTTAATGTAGGAGCTCTTATCACATACACTAGTTTATTTGATGTTGTAGGATCATCGGGACCACATTAACAAGAAGTAGACAAGGAAAAGATTAACAAAAATCAATGAGAACACAAAGAATACAAATAGAAGTTCATCATACTTTAGCCAGTTCCAAAGTTTTTGAATGTGTATATGTAGGAGGTGTTGAGAAACATCATTGTTCTTGTGAGTGTGATGTGTTTGATTGCTATCGATCTATTTTTTATGTTTGCAGTATTCAATGTGTGTTAAGAAACACAGATGCATCCAAATATAGTGTTAAGAAACCCTTTTGATTAGGGTGTTGAGAAACACATGTTGCGTCAGTAGCGAGATGTCTTTCAGAAATGATAAGATTACTGACTCCTTCTATAATCCAAAGATATGATCTAATTGAGGACCCATGCCCCATAGTAATAAACTCTAATTGTGATGACTGACTTGACTCATACTGCAAGGACAAAGCCAATTCAATTGCCCCCAGACTATGACTATGGATCAGTTTCAAGCCAAGAGGGTTCTCAGAACAAATGAAGTGCTCATTCGCAAGCAAGATCACATTGGTTTGCCCCCAATGTCTAGCAAGGTGGAGGGCATTGCAGATGGAATAGAAATTTGATGGATGAGATAAACAGACAATGATTGATGAAGAGGGTGAATCAGATTGTCAAGAACAGTCTCCTTAAGATTACCCAAGCTAGGGAAAAATAATAGAGCAATATAGGATCATGGAGTGGTGCTAGATAGCATGTAGGGTAATGACCTGATGTTATGAAAAGCATGAGTTCCAAAAGAGTGGACATGTCAAGAAACTTCTAAGAACCTTTTTTCAATTTTGATCAAGACCAAGGGGTCAATTTTGGATAGGATATAGCTATGATCAAGATAAAGGGTGATGGAGGTTACCGGTGGAAGGTTTGGGATTAGTGCAAAGGATATTTAGAGATAGGAAGGATATGCTTGGGATAAGCAAGATCACAATAGGGTAGCATGGATGAGAGAAATTGAATAGGTTAATGGAAAGGATAATGAACATCAGGATACATAGTGTTCATGGATAGGCTCAACCTTGTCAAAATCACCAGAAGGAGCATAGATTCTCATGGGATAGATGGATGTAATATATGATGAATAAGATGACATGGAAGGAAGTTTCCCCCAAGCGAAGAGTGCAAGCATGAGGAATTATGCATGACACCTATTTGCTAGGTTTTCATCATGGAACTTATCCAAGGAACCACAAGAAGTGGTTTTCACCATAGGATGGATTGGTTTATCTTTACTTTTGCTACCAAGGTGCCTCTTTACCAGGTTTTCATCAAGGTACTTTTTCTTTTTATTTATTTTTTTTGTACTTTTTGATTTATGGAGGAACTTAAGATTCTTTCTCTTTAGATAGTGCTCCTTTGAAGGATATTATATCATGACCCAAGTTCGCTAAAAGTATGCTCAAAGATGTTGATAGGGTGATGGTAGGGAATGAAATGAAGGATAAGGGAGAAGGTAGCCAAGGATTTGTGTGATGGATTGGATAAGAGGAATAGAAGGATATTGGATGGATGGGTAGGTGGTAGGTATGAGATATTGGATAGGGTATTGAAGGGTTCAAGTAGAGGTAGATGGAAATGGTGATAGATCAACATTGACACACCCCTTGAAGGGTAGTGGACAGATGGAAGAAAAGTGAATGGAATAGCTTGAGACTTTGATAGATGAGTGGATATGGATCTTGGTACACAAGGACCCAAGATGGATGGAGAAGGGGGTGAAGTATTCAAGGTAATGGATTTTAGGAAATAAGGACCCAAAATAGAGTTAGAAGATGGGAGATGTTTGAATGGAGATGAAGTTTTAGACTTTGGAAGCTTGGATACCAACTCTAACTTTTCCTTTTTGTTCAATTCTTTTAAGAGAGACTTGGGAATCCACATAGATTTTGATTTTCCTTTTATTTTGGATGATGTTGAATGCAATTCTTCCATGATGGATTTAGGAACCCATATTTTCTTTGATATTATTCTTTTCTCAATGGAACTTTGTGGTCTCTTGAATATTTTATTTTTTATTTTTAGTCGTATGACAATTAGACTAGACATAGTGATCTTCATGTGTAAGTGGATTCTTGTATTTTTGGTTTCTTCATTGCACATCTGAATTTGTTCCAAAAGACTTGGGGACTGTGGATGAGTAGGGATGATATGGCTGGTTCATATGGATGGTTTGATAGGGAGAGTTCAAGGCTGCATGTCCTTTTTGATCTTGATAGGGGATAGGGTAAGTGGATGATAAGCTAGTAGTGATAGGCATGTTGGATGGAGGGATATAAGGACCCAATATAGATGGAAGGTTTGATGGTTTTAGCTTTGGGATATATGGACCAAGGATGGATTTGGAAGATAGTAAAGGCACACGGCTACATTTGAATGGAGGGAGATAAGGTGTCAAAGGGATATCTGCATCTTTAGAGTGAGCTACATTTCTGAGACTCTCATCTTTAAGATTTATCTTTATATTAATAGGTGCATGAGTATCTTTGATAGGAGCAATTTTATAGGAGCAGATGAAGTTTGAGTGGATTTATTATTTTGTAAGGGATTTAGAGGAATGATGGGTTCTTAAGGTGGATATGGAGGGGTATGACAAGGAGATGATGGGATACTCTGATCTTGAAAAGAATCTTTACATGGTGTACAAAGGGTACCTTTCTCTTGATTTTCAA
The DNA here is from genome assembly GCA_018584345.1 of Thuja plicata. Classification (NCBI taxonomy): domain Eukaryota; kingdom Viridiplantae; phylum Streptophyta; class Pinopsida; order Cupressales; family Cupressaceae; genus Thuja; species Thuja plicata. Next base: position 777,004 of record MU225677.1, on the reverse strand, counting down.
TAGGCCCATTAGAGATGGTGGAAAGGATATATTGATCTTGCTTGGGAGATGGAGGGCTAACTTCCTGAAAGAAATGGAAGGGGATTATAAAATCATCATGTGACTCTTGAGATGTGTGACTTTGGTCAACTATTGGATAAGGATGGATGGTGTCTTGATCTTGATCATTACTAATGTTTGTTTCTTCACACTTTGGATAGTTCTCTTGACATGGAGCCACTTCTAAGGATGAGGTAGGAGTTTTGATCTACATATGGGATTCTTAACACACTGATGGATAATCATTTTGAGTAGGCATGCTAAGTGTTGAAGCACATAGAAGCTTTAGGTCTATGATTTTTGAACCCTGAGAATAATGCTTAAGGGTAGTCCTCAAGGGTAGACATGGTCATCATTAGGCTCATTATTTGATAGAGATGGTGTGTCTTTTTTTAACCTTTAGGAGATGGAGGAAATGTGGAAGAAGTAGATTTGATATGGGAATCATTGCTAGACATGGATTCTTGATATTGATCATGCTTGAGATTAGATGAATCATTAGGATTTTCCACTTCGATTATGCCATCATCTATGAGATATTGAATTTTATGTTTCAACTCCATGCAAGATGAATGTTTATGCTCATTGTGTCGATGATATGCACAATAGGTACTCAATAATTTCAATCCACATGATGTGACTAGAGGTAATGTGATGAGATCATGCTCAAGCAGTTCTTCCAATGTTGATTCATAAGATTGTCCCAAAGGAGTGAAGTCCCTCTTGTGTTTAACCCAAGGTTTTTCTTTCATGAGGTTACTAATCCCTTTGGGGGGAGACTTCATGTTGTTTTCAACAACTTTTAAGGCTTTGGAGCCACTCGCTTGATCAAAGATAGGATTTCCATACCAAGATTTATCCATGTTGGAAGGAAGTGGAGAGATCTGAAAATCATGATCAAATACAAAAGTATAGGTTGATCTTAATGGGGAATTTTTGGATGGTGTATCCTTTTCCCCCTTTAATTCCTAGAGTTTAAATTTCAAAGTTTGAAGCTATTTTGATAAATCTTCCATAAGAATCTCTTCTTTCTCATTGTTAGGACCATAAGGTTTAGATCATTTTCTTTTAAACATTGTAAGAAATTCTTGATGTGCTTTCTTAGAAGATTGAAGAGAAGGTATGATGAATCAATTGATTTGCCTGACAGGTGTTGAAGTGATATCTAAAGTGTTGACTAAGTCCAAGACCAAAGGATAAATGAGATAATGTCCAACTAAGAGAAATAGCAAAGACTTTGATCTTGAGTCAAGGTTAATGAACTTACTCTCACAGCTCAGGATAAGGATAGCATGGACAAAGATGATCAAAGTAACAAGTCACTTGGACTAGAACAACAAAGTCAGATTTTGAAATAGCAAGTGAGTCAAACTGTCAATAGATTGCATTCAATGACAAACTAGGAGTGATATTGTGAGAACATAGATTTGTGAAAATTCAGATAGAACTGTCATGACATAATACCAACTTGGACAGAAATTTGACTGATTTTCAGAGTTGACACTAGATGCAGAAATGTGGACAAGAGTTTGATAGTTTAACACCTAAGAGTGCAGTTTTGAATTGTTTGATCGTTTTGATGTTCGTTTTGATTGTTTGTTTTAATTTTTCACTCTTGTAAGACACATCAAGAAGAATGATTGTTATAAAAATAATAGACACACCACAACCTAGGTAAGCCAAGGAAATATCTATTGAATTCCCACTTGAACTGAAGTTCAGCCACACCTACTCATAGCGGACAAATTAGAAGCTTGGAGGCAAAGGCTCCTCCTTACAGTGTGCTCACTTCTCAGGCACACCAAGATTCAAATCCCAAGGGTAATCACTTCCCAAGGGACCATTGTCTCTACTAAAAGCCGAGAAAATGTGGGACATCTTAGTCAATCTCAGATCTTCCACGCCAGCAGATAGCGGGATTTTTGGTCACTAGAACAAAGTTTTTAGTCAGGGAATCTGTTCAGGTGGCTATACATGTGGCAGATCAGCCCCATTAAGGAGGCCTCCCAGCCTACAAAAGTTAAGTTTTGTAGGTTGTTACGCACCACGAGGGTACTGAGGGAGATCTTCTATCGGCATAGAAAAATTGACACCTATTCACTGTGAGATTAATCACAATGAAATTTTTTACATACTAGTTTGGAAGGGCTTGGCTTTAGCCTATTACCGGTAGGGAAATCCCTCTCACTGACTCTATTAAAGCTCTCCTCTCGGAAGGTAGCCACGCTAAAAGCTTTGCATGAATTTCTCTTTCACCCAAGATCTAGGAAGGCAAGGGGAGAGGATATGTTCATAAAAATATTTTGGATTAAAAATCTAGAGAGCACTTCAAACACATAAGAAAAGTGATTCTTTTTAAGAACCAAATCAGAAGTGTTATTTAACTACAAAACACAGACATGATAGTTTTGGAAGACACACAAAGTCTTCGACAAGCGTCCTACATCAAACTCATTAGTAGTTTATGATTTGTTCCTCATTTACAACTTCTTACAAACCACTGTTAGGTTGTAATCAAAGATAAGCATCAAGAAAAACAAAGCAAAATATTGGTCAGCATTAGAAAAATCATAAAATTAGAAAACTAATTGCATATTTTGAAATTAGATGAAAAATCATGCACTTTAAAAACAAATGCACTCAAAAATGTTACCGTATGAGACTCTAGAAGCTGCAAAATAGAGGATTAGACAGTTATAGTGATCAAAATATTAACTTTCTGATAAATATGGAAACCAAAACCAGAAAATAATCTCAACCTAGTAATCTTTAGGAAATTCTTACCAAAATCAATAAAAATTCTCGAAAAAAATGACTTAAAATGAGCAAGTTATGGCCCTATGAAGATAGACTGCAAAATCAAAATGCTCAATGGTGAAGGCAGAGAATTTTCAACCCATGCTGACATCAGCAAATCACTATGTCAATTTTGATAGTTTTGTGGTCACAGAAGGCCATGCGGAATGATGGTTTGACAGCCGTGAAATTTAAGATAGTAAAAAAAAATTCAGATTTATTTTGAAAAAGCTACATTGGGCTACGTGAAAAAGGTCATACGACCTGTTTGGGAAAAAAACATTAGCCACAGATTTGACTTTTGTCATATATGGGCGAGATTATAGTCGATTTGAACCAAAACAGCGATCCAGATTTGATGGTGGGTCAGATTTGGCTCAAAAGGAGATGTGGGTAAGCCCCACAGTGGCGCTAGAAATGTATGCATGAATTTGGGTCTTTGTTCATGCAGCTGCAAACACACACACACACTTCAATGAGTCAATACCAGGTTAGCGGGTTAGAATATTAGAAAAAATAGAATATTAAAATGATCGAGGCTAATCGACATCGACTCATTGCCATCTAATGGGAAGGAGTATAGAGTTTTCTCTCAGGTCATTGCAAAGTCCAGTGACTACACACTATTCTAAATGAAGGATTTGAAATCTATAGCTAAATGATCTAAATGATATGCAAATGCAGTTTGTGGTAAATCCAAGCTAATTAAGAGTTCATTTTTAAAACACCAAATTGAAATGTACTCTAGATTATGGTTTGCATGATTGAAAGTAAACTAACAATTATTAAATCAAAAATCTATGAAATGCTAAAATGCTTGAAAGCTTAAGAAATGAAAACTGCATAATAACATTAGCTAAAAACTCAAATCCTTGTGAAGGAAAAGAGCTTCTCTTTTATAGAAAATCTCTCCCAAATCGATAGTTGAGATTAGAGGAAATGAGTGGCTCAGATTCGATTTGAGGAAGCATGATCCATATGCAAACAATTTGATTGGTCAAAAGATTCAGTCTTTTTGGAAACTTCCAAAATCATTTTTAGTTAATAGCTTTATTTTCAAAATGATAAATAGATAATATTAAGTTAACTGAATAAAAGAGATTTGTTTTCAAAATGATAAATAGATAAGATTAAGTTAACTGAATAAAATAGATTTGTTTCCAATTTAATAATCAGTTAACTGAAATTGATTCATCATATGCATTTTTAAAGATTTAATTGATTATAAATGTACGTTTTGTTTTTATTAATTAATTTAATTCCTTTTTGGATTTTATTGACAATTTAACAATTTTATTAAATTAATATATTAGAATATCAATTAAATAATTAGTATAAATTTTATTTTCTAATGTAATGCGATTTTAGGAATTGATTAATTAATCAAGTGTGATTATTGATTAGGACCTAGGGTTCAGGTCAGATTAGCTTGAAATTGATGAATTGCATGTTTGGTTTAGAACTTAGAATGATCAAGATTAGGGTTTCTTGATTAGTTATTGTGATTGGGGGTCTAGGGTTTAGATGACCATTTCTATGTGATTACAACATCAAAGCATACACATCAAATCATGCATATAAAATAAATATTAAAACCTTGAACCATTTAAAAATACAATTAAGTAATCTAAATAATGTCATGTAAGTAATTTAAAGTAATGTAAATGGGGGTGTCTTAAGGGGATGTCTTAAGGGGAGGTCATACATAAAAGCATACACATCAAAGCATGCACATAAAATATATATTAAAACCATTGAGCCATTTTAAAATATAATTAAGTAATCTAAATAATATCATGTAAGTAATTTAAAAGGGGATGCCTTAAGGGGAGGTCATACATCAAAGCACATAACATATATATTATAACCATTGAACCATTAAAATGCATCAAACCATACACATCAAAGCATGCATATAACAACATACATAACAAAGCATGCACATATCAAGATACATAAAAGTATACATCAAAGTATACATAGCTATATATTAACATCATTGAACCATCTTGAAGCACATGTACATGTAACAATATAGATAAAAGCTATAACAACATACATAAAAGCTATATATTATAACCATTTAACCATCAAAATATACATTATAAAAGGATACATAATTTACCAAGCATGCATAACTATAGATTTCAAACTCTAGAGTTTAATAGCATATATCCAATACATTAAATAAGAGTTCAATTTGTAGAGTTCAAATATGAAAGCACGAGAGCTATAAAAAGAAGTTTATCCTAAATATCTTAATACATATAGTCTGGATCCTCTTTGTCTTTTATTATCTCCAAAAAAAATTCACGTTCTTCAATAGGCAACCTCCACTTTTCATTGTGACATCCTCTTTTTTGCAATGTCTCAAATTGCAACTTTGTTGCTATAACCAAGTGACTATAATGTAGAAATTTTTGGCCAAACACATATTTAATAAATTGAACACCATTTTTATCTATCTTTATTTGCTGATAATAGGTTCCTTCAATAAAAATTGAACCAGTTAGATATGACTGTCCATCACCATCTACAATTTCTTCTGGCAACTTGTATTTTTCTTTCACCTATACAAATCCAAATTCTATTAAATTCAAATCAAAAGTTTAATATAAAATTAAAACATCACTTGCACAATAAATTAAATTTAAATAAAAGAATATGTATGTGCACGCACCTGTAACAACTAAACAGAAACATGCTCATAATCAGCTGAATATATAGGAACATAGATGAACACAAAATTAAATTTTAATTTAGAATTTTCCAACAAAATATAAATTACCTTTCACTACCCAAAAATAACGTTTGTTGTATTTGGCATCCCGACAGCAAAATGACTTTGACACAATTCAACAATTTTGTTGAAT
>MU225677.1:760501-771211 GCA_018584345.1 Thuja plicata | reverse complement strand
TATATATATACTATTCACACCATTTGTACCTACAAGTTCATGTTGGTGAAGTGCACACTTCACACATGCTCCTGCTCCATCATGCTCTCTTTTTCCATGTCCACTTTCAGAGAATTTCCATGGATACTTAACATTGCATCTTGCATGTTGCATAGCTAGCCAATAAAAGGCTTTTGTAGATTTAAATTATCCTGCAATATTAATTTGTTGTATGCGTAGATACATGTTTAATCATTTAATAACTTAACAAGTAATAAATGAGAATGAAAATGAATTAAAGTACATACACTTACCTACACAACCATCAGACCAAATCTAATGTTGTAAAGACTTTATCCTATAATTCGCAATATCTTCAAAATACATTGCAAAACAATGAGCCACATAGCTCCTATCATGAACCTTATCATCACTCATAGAAATGAAACTCCTTGATGATAATGCATTCATTTGGATCGGTACTTTCTACCTTATCTAAATCAAATTGTGCGTGTCTATAGGTCACTTGGAAAAATATTGTAACTTTCTTAGAATGACAATATTGAGCTTAAATATCTTATTGAGGGTAGAATGTATAGTTCTCACAGAAATCTATATTTGAAAGAATACAATCAGGTGGAAAACAATCTTTGGAACCACGAAACTATTTAGCTTTCCATTATGCACCATGAAAATTTTGGATATGTGGATAGACTATAGTATGAAACCTAGTCATAAATTCAAGGTAGGGAAATTCACTCTCCTTCAATATAAATTTTTTGGATTCATCTTCGGTCTTAGTTCGGTATGTCTCATATTCAAATCTATTCCACAAAACTAGCATTGGAACATTCATATTCTCAATTCGCAATGGAAATTTATGTAAATCTCCACAATCATTGCATGCACTCTCTATACATTGTACTTTGAAGTCATCTGAATCTTCTGATTTATCACATAAAATAGACTTCACAAATTGTGTCGTACTTCCAAGCATGACCATATCTAAATTAAGTACTGCCAAAACTTTTTTATATGATATCAAATATATATGAAACTCAACATGATTTTGGCAACAACAAGTTTCACATACCTTATTTATGTGTACAAAGCAAGGGCGCAACGTCTCAAAAATTCTTTGACATATTTTCACATCTAAAAATTCTTGCTTGAATGCATCAAACAATTCACTTTGTGGTATATCTATAAAATGTTTTGGATGTGTAGTTTTCATATTGGTCTCTTCACCTTTCATCTATATAGTATCTCTTCTATTAGAAGAAATATGAGAGTGAGCGGTCCAATATTCAATGACCTATCTTTTTACATCTTCATAAATTTTATCTTTTCGAGGAAGTCTACAAATATTAACCCAATTCTTTTGAATATTTTCATCTAAGATATTTCTTTTCCTGATATATCAATAGAAAAAAATTTAAAAAAATCTTTAATATATGAGATTTGAGGGTTGTGGTCATCTACGCGACCATGTTTGGTCGGCCTTAGTTTTGGCTGAAATAGTTCTGGCAGAAACAGTTCCGGCCGGACATACCTATGTGGCATCCCATGTGGCAGCCAAATAAGCAAACAATGGAGAATTGTAAAATTTGTTAGTTTGCAGCTGAATTCTCCATCAAAACTCAAACTTTTTTAAAATCTAAAAATACCCTTTTGTAGAGCTCGGGGTCAAGATTATGGTCATATAATTTTTATAGTGTTTTGATTACATATAATATATTATAAGTTTAAAAAACTAAAAGTAGGTATTTTAACATTTAAGATCACACTCATTCAAAAAAGTAAAAAAATAGCAAATCATGTCAAAAAAATTTAAAAATTATCTTTAACACTAGAGGAGAGATTCATCTTCAAGAATATATAATTTTTTTCTAAATGGTGTATATTTTCTAGGGTAAATTAGGCGAGAGACAAAAATTGTTAATTTCTGGTAACTCCGAATTTGAATAGTTATAACAGACAAAATATATACCAAAAATAAATCTTTCTTTTTTTTAGTACTAGCTATACATGTCATCTAAAACATATTCTGAAATTAGAGGGAAAAAAGATTATTTGCATATTTTTTTTTGTGGGAACTAGACCCTGCATTTTCAGCATTTTTCAGCAACTAAAAATGGCCTTCAAAAATTAAAAAACTATGTCAATTCTTATTCAATTTAAAAAAAAAAAATTTAGACATAAACTTCATCCAATTTTACACATTTCATTAGTTTACATCATTTTCAAATTCTAAACACAAATGCCACTTTTATGTCATTAAAGTTTAACAGTTTGCATGTTGTTGACCTTTTACTTTATAAAAGTGTGACACAAGTTTGTACTTTTACCGATGATCGTAGGAAACTACTCCCATATAGGTGCTAAGCATAGGGGCACAATCTCACACAAATATTCCAAACAAAAATCAGGAACCTACCTCAACCTCTCCAATAGGTATAAGAACAAAATAGGACCAGACTAAAATTAAGATAACTTCTCCAAGAACGAACAAAATCTGATGCGATCATAGAAAAATGCTCACCATGATGTCTAGAAAAACCCATCTAACCACATAGAGTAATGAGCTAAAAAGAGTGACCACTACCTAAAACACCAAAACTATTCAATTGGAACAGAACAAAAAATAAATAAGAATGAAATATTTTTGGGTTGATGCAAGATTACCAACTTCCCTAGGATACTCATGCATCAAAATCACATCAATCTCTTTTTCTTCTCAAGAATCTTCTCCCGCATGAGAATTCCATTCCCACTTATTTGAGTTTGAATCACTACAAGATTGTACTTTGTGAACTTCCTCATAGATCCTATGTGTATCTTCTTCTTCCTTTTTTGTGTGAAATTTCTTCCTAACTCTTTAATTCAAGATGTCTTCCTTTAGTTTTTTATTTCTTGGGTCTCCAAGTGGTTCGAGAAGATTTTGGATATTCTTGATAGCCTAGTCCAATTTTATCCTTGTTGACTCTGAATGTGATTTCCATGGGCTCATTGATACCTTCTTTCATTTTTCCAATGGGACCTATCCCATCATATCTCATTTGTTGCATGAATTGAAATCCTTTTCCATAGTGTTCAGTAGGTATTTTGATAGCTCTTACTTCTTGAGAAAGTTTTTCTTCTTCTTCATCCTTATATAACCATTGTAATATTTATTTACCTACCTCTTGTTCTTCTTTAGTTTTTCCTTGGATAAAGGCCCCATCAAACATTTTCTTTGGTTGAGAACTTTGATGTGTAGTAATTGATGGAATTCCATGGGATCTTGGTGAAGTAGGAAATTTTGATATTGACAATGAGTATTCTCTCATCCTTGATCCTTTAAATTTAAGTGTTTCATCATGCTTGTTAAGGTAGAAATTTTTTCTTTACTTGAAGGACTAGACGTATGCTCCACTTTTTTGTTTCCTTTATTTGAATATGAAGGATGTGAAGTCTCTTGATGAGTATTAGTATTTGTGGAACTAGAACCACCTTCTTCTCTTTCATGTGAGACAAGGACATCTATCACTGGTTTCATGGTGCTGCAATACTAAAAAGGGTTTGAGCCACTGGAAATGCTTATTTCCTACATGAAAACTTGAGATATTGATTATAGGTAGACGTCACTTCTTGAATTTCATTTATCCATGGTCTACCTATAAGTATGTTGTAGGATAGATTCGATTCAAGGAATTTACACACTACATTCTTTTCAATAGGTCCCACTCTGATTGGTAAAAATACCAGTCCTCTGGAAGATCTCTCTTCAACATCATATGCTTTGATAGTGATTTTTATTTTTAGATCAATGGCATCTTCAAAGTCCTATTTTATGGACCAATTCCAATGTACAAATATTTAATCCCACCCATCCATCTATCATCACTTGTCTTACTCGATGTTTATGTATTAGGACTTCAATATGAAGGGGGTTATTATGAGGGTAATTTTAAGACCTATCATCTTCTTTAGAAAATGAGAGATAATGAGGTGAAGTTAAATGTCCCACCATGGTCTAGAACTGATCAACACCCAAATTCTTAGGTACATTTGTTTCTAATAGATATTTTTCTAGGATATCCTTGTGTGTTGGAAAAAATTTTAATAGCTCTAAAAAGGAGATATGCGTGGGGGTTTTGTGTAATTGATCCACGATGTCATATTCTTGATGAATTGATGTTTTCTATGAAGTGTCCCCCTTAAAATTAACCTTTCTTTTATTTCTAGTGACCATGTTGGAAGATTCTTTCTCATGTTTATCTTTTATTACAATCTCATTAACTCTATCATCAAAACCAGAAAGATTATTAATAGCATTGTTGTAGGAGTATGAAAGTTAGTTTTGTTTCATTGATTTCTCTTTGATGACTCTCCTTTTTCATGGATCATGAAACTGTTTTTGAAGGTTGTGTGTTCCTCATTTGTTTTGTGACCATCCACTATGATAACTTCATTATCAATCAAATCTTGGATAGTATGCTTTAGTTTCATGAAATCATTTGTCTTGTGACCTTTATTCGTATGATAGTCAGAATAATTATAGTCATTCCACCATGTGGGCTTGACTCTTGTTCCAAACTCTCTATCCTCATGTAATGTGATTATTTTGTTATCCAAAATCTTTTTCAGTGCTGAATCGAGGGGTTCTCCCAAAGGTGTAAATTTTCTCCTACATGGATAGGCGAAAGATTTGGACTTGTATTGATTATTTTGAGATGTTCTACCTAATTGATTTTTTTTTTTTACTAGAGATTTGGAAAAATTTAAAATGGGTTGTGAAGGTTTCACATTATTATTATTTATAATCCCATCATTTGTAACATGTTTTTTTGTTCTCCATAACTTGGGTTTCTCATTCTTGTTATTATTATTCTAATTTTTAGGTGAGCTTTTAGTGTCCTTGTAAAGATTCAACTCGTTATTTCTAACTAAATAATCTTCAATGGTAATACAAATTTTGATCAATTTGTCAAAAGAGACTGGACATTTCAAATGAAGTTTGAAGCTCATAATTTGAGTCAAGGTGTTTATGAAGATAGCCATCTTTTCCATTGAGAGGATAGCACATGGATTCTTAGAAAAGTGTTTCCTCCATCAATGTAAGTATGTCAAGAAAGCTTCTCCTTCCTTTTTCTAGGATTGCAAAGATCCAACATGGTTATATCGTGTTCAATGTTGTAAGAATATTGACTAACAAATTTTCTCAAGAGTTCTTTAAATGTTATAATTCCATGTGGTAATTTGCAGAGCCATTCATTGCTTGGCAACCCAAACTTCATCGAAATAATCGCATTAAATATGTGGTTTCATGACTAAACTCCATACTAAGGGTACAAAATTCTTGGATATGGTCTTCTAGATCTATCATGCCCATGTAGTTGTCAAATTTAGGAAATTATACATTTGGTGGAAAGGGTATCATATTCAAAGTATTGTCAAACAGGTTGGGATACATACATTCCAAAGTGCATTGTTTGTGTTACATCCCTCTTTTGATATCATCAAGTTTTTGTTGGAGGGATTGAATGTGTCTAGTTAAGACTCTGATAGGATTCACCTCATTGTCATTTTTTTTTAGCATTGAGACATCATAATCATGAGATAGCTTGACCCCTTGCTTCACTAGGGTCATGAAATATATTTCCTTATATGTTTTCAACACTCTTTCAATCAGCCTTTGAAATATATGATCTTGTTGTGCTTCTTGCACTCTTTCTTCTATAAGTTCTTCTTCCTTAAGTGCATCATTGTTTTTGTTGTTATTGTTGTTAGCCCTATCCCAATCATTCTTCTCTTGATTCATGTTGAGAGAGTTTTGTGAGTCAGTTATCTGGGTTGAGTCAACTTGTGGTGATGGATCGCAAGGTGGCTAATTTGGATCTTGGTGTTCTATTGCTATAGTAATTTCACCATTGGGATTATTGACAGTTGTGAATCTATAGGTTCTTTTCCTCATATTCATGAGACTATTCTTGAATCAATCTCAAGTTACAATTCAATTGTGATTAAGTCTTGAAAACAAAGGATAAAAAATTGTTCTAATTGTGTGATTGATTGTGAATGAGGTGTGTTTAAAATGAGTCTAGATAGGAAAATATGTATCAGCCCTATGATGAAGACTCTTGGTTGATTTTGATCTCTTGGGTTCTAGGAGAAAGGACGTGCAATCCTTTGATATTAAACTTTCCAAAATCAATAATCAATTTTGATTTGATGACACTATCATGTTGTTTGGTTGTGATAATTAGTTATTTGTTATCCAAAATGTTTCACTCAAATTATAAATTTTTACTCTAAAGTTAGTTTGATAGCTTCAAGGTTTCTTTGTTTTCTTAATTTTGGATGATTTTATGCAGCATGAATCTTAAATAGCATGATAATTATGAAACTATCCCTAAACACCTAAGGATGAAAACAACATATGTTCAAAGAATTCAAGTCAGTAACCCGTCAGGAACAAGTAGGAGTTTGCAAACACACATTTTTCAGGTCGTTAAGGATAATTGATTTCTCAATCTTGATTTCAAGCACAACACACACTTTGAACACTCATTTTTCTCTTATATTTCTACAACAAAGAGTGTATGTTCTCAAACCATTTCCAATGGTACAACACAATGAAGACACTTCAAGAAGTCTACCTAAGGAAATGTTGGCTTCAATGTATTAGTCATAGGCTCATAAACTTGGAATTAACTGAACCTGATGCTCTGGACCCTCATGAATTGTGTCCCCCGTAGAAAAGAGGTTATTTGCAGGTAGAGATAAAGGGAAAATTATACACTTGATAATTCATTCAAGGTGTAAGGGAATTATTATTGGTAATCACCTCCAAAAACCTTTTCCCAAACAACTAGGGGAGCACTTATGATGAGTAGCTTTAGGGGACAACACAATCCCCTTACACCACAACTGATACACCATGGATAAATGGGTAGGATTTCTATCTATCATGGTTGTAGTATGATTCCATTTAGAAAAACTTGAGTATAAGGTTCATTACAGAGGCCTCTCATCCACAATGAAAACATTGTTTTATGCAATATGGAAGGACTACTAGAAGAGGGCTATTCTCAAGATATTTTTGTCGATCACCCCATTAAGGATGAATTCATTTTATTTTATAGTGGTTTGGAACACCATGGTTTTTTTTTGTATTCCACTTTGTTTGTTCCCTCTCACCGGCCTCATTAAGGAAAATCCCAAGAGGCAGGCAAGCTAAGGATCAAATACACTATTGAAATGAAAAATATATTTGAGAGGGTCTAGTATTTTGATCACCCAATTAAGGGGAGAGGATATCCCTACCACATTAAATCTTCAAGCACATCACTCATGAGATTAATTATGTGACCTTTTTCTAACTAAGGGGACTTTGGTGAGTCTGGTATTTTGGTCACCCAGTTGAGGGAAGAGAATATCCCTATCACCTTAGTCCAAAAACAAGGAAGGTCCTAATTAATATATATTTTCAATGGATATCATATCCTTTTCAAATAAAATTTACACACATGAGATTGGAAAGTTTAGAATGTGCCCCTTTTAGAAATTTTAGCAATTTTTTTGTTTCTATTTGTTTTTCTTTCTTTAATGGTATCAAGCTTGTGATCAAAGGTTAGTATCGTATGGTTAGCAAGATAAAAGAACAATCATCCAAATCAAATAACCAATGAATTATTGAAAATGAGAATTTCTATCAACCTCTAAGTTATACTTTTCTTAACAGAGATTTACAATATGTGCATAATGGCCTTAAGCTTTACCCTCCTCTTGTGTTCTTTCAATGGATATTTCCCACTCAACCTTACAAGCATGTGCAAGTATTTTCTTCAATGCCTTTCTTAACCTAAAACCGGGAATCCTTCTAACAACTTTCTTGAATTTCATGATAAGTTAGTTGTAAACATGTTCTAATCATCACAAAATATCAACCATAATAAGGTTCAGACCTAAAGCAAAGAACTAACATAAGAATTGGGATGTTGATGTGAATGTTGTATTTCAACTCATAAGCTTGGAGAGTAGCAATATATCTATTAATTCTCTCTCTTTCCTCTTCAACTCAAATTTTCTCACTAATATTCTCTTGATGTGCTTGATATGCAATCATTTTCTTCAACGATTTCCTACATTAAAATTTGGGGAGATATTTGATTATTTTCTTGAACTTATTACCTTTTGTGATTAGATTCCTATGTGCTAAATCTCTGCAGAACCCAAAATCAGACAGAACATAACATCTTTATCCAGGTTGTGCTAAAATAACTATGCACTAATGGACAAATTATATGCACCAAAATATTGTTAGTATACACTAAAAGATTGGATTTATGTGCTAAAAGATTGCAAGTATTCTCCAAAATATAATTGTTATGCGCTAAATCATCAAAAACCCCAAAATGGAGTTAATTTTGGTTATGCATTAATCTGTGTGCAATATGCACTAAAAAGTAATTTCTAGAATCTGGGCTGAAACCTAAAAAGGAATAATATGTTAAGGGACAATTATGCCCTACGATGGGCACCAAAAATGAGTGTCATAAATCGGGTTAGTTCAATAAAATTTTAACCAACACACCCATGAAACATTATATCAAAAACTAACAAGAAATTAAGTCAAATGCAAGAACATTACTCTTCAAAATTCTCTCATGGTCCTCTATCACCAAGGACCTATTTGACCTTTTGAAATTTATCTCAGTAGTACTTTAAGATCCTTTAGATAAAAACCTAATGAATGAGATTTGTAAAGGAATGCAAACACTAAGCTTTTATGAGAGTTATAATGTCTAAAACTAAAATTATGATGCAGGCTAAGATCATTGCTATGATAGTTATGGTGTCCAAAGACATATTTATGATATGAAGTTGATATTACTATGAAAATCTATGTTATAAATCCATGCAATCAAAAAACTAGTATAGACAACTAGTTTTAAAATGGATTAAATGATGATAAGGATAATGCAAGATTTAAGCTAATGATGTGAAGCTAAATGATATGAAACTATTAATAATAATAGATCTAAAACTAAATTAGAAATGAGAGTATTATGACATTAAATATGCAACTACCATGAAGACTACTATGAAACTACAATGAATGCAAGAGCAAGATAAAATTATGAAGCTATGAATTTGAAGAATAAGAGATTCTTGAAAACCAAATTATCATGATAACACTAAAATAATAGGTGGTCCAAATACATGGAAGAAGGGCTCTATTTATAGATTTTTTGAGGGCCTTGGTGATGTGGACCTTAAGTGGATGCCACATGGGTGACATCTAGGAAAAAGGGGAGGCCAAGAAAGAGAGATAATTTCTCACACATGTGAGAAATTTATTAAAATGATAGGTCAATGATGTGTGCTAAAATGTTGACACACTTCTATGAATCATTTCATCCAAGGTTGCTCAAGAATGAGGCCTCAAATATCATTTCATAGCTCTCTAGTCATGGAGTGCAAAGGTGTGAAATGGAGGCCCTCATATTGACTTAGTTAGTGCTTATGCAAGTACACCATGAAACAAGAGATTCAAATGCATGAAATTGAGATCTACTCTATATGATTGCTATGCATAAAAATAAATTAATCTAAATGATAACAATGCATGATTAATCTATGAAAGGAGATACAAATGCAAGTTTAATCTATGAAAATAAACATGAATCTAATCTACATGAGTAGCCATGGATGCAAGAAGAAGAAGAAGAAGACAAGAAGAGAGAAGTTGCAATATCCAAGCTCAAATGCTCAAATCCTCCTCCAAAATTGCTCTCCAAACCTGCAACATAACAATACTATGAAAACCTAATATATGAATGATTGATGATTAACGATTATTGATGATTATTGATGATTGATGATTGATTATCAAATGAGAAGGAGAGGTTTCCTTAAATAGAAAAGTGAACGATAGAGATTAAGAGGCAAAAAGAATTGATCAATGGTTGAGATTAAGAGGCAAAAACCCACTACTTAGGAAGATGTGATGAAAAAGAGATTTTTATTTAATTTAATTTAATTTATTGCCTTTTTCATCAATTAAAGTGTTTTAAGTGGGGATTTTTATTTATTTAATTAAAAGAGGGGTTTTCTTTATAATTAAATAAATTAGAAGAATTTTATTTAATTAAATGGGGGAAATTGAATTTAGTTAAATAAGAGGAATTTTATTTAATTAAAAGGGAGATTAAATCTTTTAATTAAATAAGAGGAATTTTATTTAATTAAAAGGGAGATTAAATCTTTTAATTAAATAAGAGGAATTTTATTTAATTAAAAATAAAATTAAATCTTTTAATTAGATAAAAATGATGAAACCTTAGGAAATATTGAAATAATTGAATAATTGAATAAATTAAAATTTGATCAAGGAAATTGATTTGAATTGAAAATGTTCCAAAGCATTGATTCAGAAATTTGATAAAATGATAAAATAATAAAATGGGACCCAAAGTCTAGGCGACCATTTTAGGGTGCATACATTTTCCCCTCTTTGACAAATGTGTGATCATTATGGGAACACATGTAGTCAAAGAATGCAATTGAAGTGTGAGGTCGATTTGAGATCACAAAACAACCCAGACATGTGATCAATTTGGGAACACATCAGGACAAAAATAAGCACAATTAAAAAAGACAAAGTCAACACCAAAATAAGTAATTGACATGTCAGAGATAAGAATCTCAAGAAATACTGATATAATTGATAAAGCTGAATCAAAG
>MU225677.1:741180-753330 GCA_018584345.1 Thuja plicata | reverse complement strand
AATTAAATGGGGGAAATTGAATTTAATTAAATAAGAGAAATTTTATTTAATTAAAAGGGAGATTAAATCTTTTAATTAAATAAGAGGAATTTTATTTAATTAAAAAGAAAATTAAATCTTTTAATTAGATAAAAATGATCAAACCTTAGGAAATATTGAATAATTGAATAATTTAAAATTTGATTAAGGAAATTGATTTGAATTGAAAATGTTCCAAAGCATTGATTCAGAAATTTGATAAAATAATAAAATGGGGCCCAAAGTCTAGGTGACCATTTTAGGGTGCATACAAATGACATGTAAGAGACAAGTGTAAGAGATGAAATCCCCAAGACACTTGGAAGAGGAAAGGGGGGACATGTGTAAGAGAGGTGGTTTGGGCCTTTTTATGGAAAAGTGAGATGACTCCACTTTAGGGAAGAGATTCTCACATGTGTTTGAGCATCTCATTATCTTAATGAGATTGGGAATCAAGGGGATTAGGACTTAATTAGAGATAAATTCCAAATTTAGGTTTAGTGGGATGGGTGTAGGTTCAACCTAGGTTAGATTTAGGTTTAAGATTTAAATTAGATTAATTTATTTCAAATCATGGGTTTGGGATTAAATTAATTTTAATTAATTTAATCATGGATTTAGAAGAAAAAGGTAAAAATGAAGGATTTTTACAATAAAATAAAATTTATTCAAAAAGGGATATTTAGAATAATTTCAATAAATAAAATTCATTCAAGAGGGGAAATTGATGGAGGAAAATGTATTAAGTAAAATTTAATACATTAGGGATAGTTTGAATGGATTTAAAGAATTAATTATATAATAGAAGAGTTAGGACATTATCCAAATAGATAGTATTTAATTAGTAAATGCATTTGGAAAAAAAATTAGTATATACAAAATCTATGTTCAGGGATTAGTCTTTATGGAGATCTCCACGTGAATCCGTGAAAGGTGATCATTTTATGGATCAAAAACTTCATATAATATAAAAGGGAGTTTGTATGTCTGTCTCCCTCCTTATGATGGCAACGTAGGAGAAATCATAAGGAAGATAATCAAGGATACCTACTTCCAGCATCAAGAAGATATCCATAAAACAATAATGTATGAAATGAACTTAGCTAAGAGTGATCATTCCTATGAGCTAAGAAAATAGATAATCGTGAAAGGATATTCCTCTTGTGGGAAGAGAACCTTGAAAGGAAGAGATATTGTATACAAGACATATACCTTCAAGAGGATTTCTTGCACGAGGATAACATCTTCGAGACAAAGAGGGGGAAGAACAAGAATGCACCCATTCTTCCCCCTATTACTAGGTGAAATAGGGATTCTTGATGAAGGATGATAGACTTTAAAACCCAAAGTAAGGGAAGTGGTTTATAATGAACACATTTTTCAAATAGAGAAGAGGTTGTGATCAAGGATGCACACCTCTTGTATATGAGATAATCCTAAATCAGAACAATCAATTCTTTATATAAAAGAATGTCACATGATAAACAAATGCCACTATACTAAGGAAAGTAGATCCTTAGAAAAGAGAGGAAAATATATATACAAGAAACCTTCCCCCCCCCCCCCCNAAGAAACCCTCCCCCCCCCCCCCGCCAAGTTTTAAGGAAAGATATAATATATAATAGACCTTTAGTGATGGCTATCCCATATTATCTAAGCAATTCCAAGCAAAATAAGTTGTAAATCGAAGAAAATTAATAAAAATAAAACAAACATGTTCTGCTATAAAATATATCATATATAAATTAATAAAGTCATCAAGGAAAGAAGTGAAATTACAAGGATGATTATTAAATGAGAAAAAAGCTCTTTGAGGCATGAAAATGATTGTTGAGCCAAGACATTAGTATCTTGCATGAAACAAAGAATATCATACCAAAAAAGGATGTACCATCATAAAATTATAGAAAATCCACAGAGATGAAAAAGAGGGAGGATAAGTATGCCACCTTATATATACTTAGTGGTCAACCTAATTATACAAGTTATGAACTTCCAAATAAGGAAGAGATTGTAAAATGAGGATATTAATCTCATGAAGGAGAAAGATCCTAGACAAGCAGTTCATACATGGGAGGACATCATGGTATAAAAGAGATGAACAAAAAAGAGATAACGCATCCTAGAAAAGAAAAGAAATCCAATATACTCTCGAAGTGATAGATCCTCCATAACATGTACCTTCAAACAAGCATAAGGTTGCAACATTGGATGAAAACCCTTGTGTAAAACAACAAATCCTTGCAAGAAATTATGTCATACTATAAAAGATGCAAGATCATAATGCATATTGGATGCTTGAAAAATAAAAGGAAAGGAGAAGGGAATACACATTAATCTCCCTAAATGGTTTCTCATGTATAAAATATATATGCTTGCAAGAAAATATAAGGTTACAATTGAGGATGTCAATATCCTTATGTAAAACAACAATGTTAGAGTAATTATCTATTTACACTTATTAATTAGATCATTTTGATTTAATTAATTAATTTGCCTATTACTCTAGTTTACTTAAGCTATCTCTTAGGTGCATTATAATTAATATTTATATTAATTATTAATGTGCAACTTAGCTTTTCCTATTTTAGGGTTTCGTTCACCTTTATAGGTTGAACTTTGTAGTTTCTTTTTCATTAATTCAGATTATAATTTTGCTCTCACTTTATAAGCAACTTCTGAGTTCTTCTCTTTCTCTCTTTATGCTTCTCTTCTATGATAGGTTCTTGCATGCAGGTGTTCTTCGAGTTTCTATGGATTTGTCTCTCAAATCCTACATGGTATCAAAGCTTCCCTATTGCTGCCTGGTCTAAAGTTTTTGAAGCTGTGATTCGAAGAAGAAAACCATAACTTCTCTAGGGTTTTTTCTTCAATCTTGAGGAGGCACCTTTTTCTGGAGTACTTTGAGCAAAAACAGACACCACCATCACACTCAGAAGGATTGGGAGAGTCAAAAAAACATATAAAGTTTGTATTTTTTGGCCATAGTGACCTCTGGGAAAAACATTCTCCCTCCTAGGTCGTACAACACGCAAAACGAGAAAAAAAATTTAGAAAATGTCATTTTTTGAGCCTGTTTAGGGATTTTTACAAGCGCTACTATTGCACAACCACCGCGCTATTGCCACACCACCGTGCCCTGACTCCCGCGCCACTGCTGCCTGGCCAGCGCCTGGCCCCCATCGGCGCGCCGCTCCCGCCACCTCCCGGCCCTCTGTCGGTGCAGCGCCGCTCAGGAGCCACCTGAGAGACACTGACATGCCATCAAGCTGCCACTGACACCAATGCTAGCCTCCCACCTACCAGTGGCAGATGATGTCAGTAGTGACGTCACTTGTCGGCCAATTTTTTCCAGCAAGTTTGCATTTTTCTGACTGTTTTTGAAATTTTCAGGCCACCAGGCAAATTTTTTGGCAGACTTTCATCTGACGGCCATATGACCATCAAATTGATTTCCACAGATAGGTGACATCTTTTTGACCATCAATTTATTTCCCATCTTTGATTTTTTCCAGAGAGCTATTTTTTGAAGGAGCAGTTGGTTTTTCGGCCATAACTTGTGCATACAGTGTCCATTTTTGAAAAATAAAATATCGCTGGAATGGTGTTTCCAAGCCAGACGTGATGATGCTAGTCTTGTCTTTTGATTTGATCATTTGAGTTCTCAATTTTGGTGTTGAAGTAGAGGATTCATCTTCCTCCCTCTCTACATCTGGCGTCTAGGTTTTTCTCTCATTTTTTGTGCTTTCTATACTTGTTTATTTGTTGTACGGGGGGATAGAATTACACATTATGGGGGGTACATTTGCTTTCTATAATTTAATTCAGAAATGACCCTTCTACTTCTATCTACTTCTTCTCTCAATGTCAAACCCCTCTGTGGCCTGGCTGACACCTCATAATTATCACACCTAGAAAGCACACATGACCATTCTACTCATTTCACATGGCTTATGGTCATGTCTGGATGAGAACCAACCTATTCTACAGCATCTGTTTGAGGTCCTTCAACATAGAAACAAAAAGGATGAAGCCATGGGTTTGATTGCACTGCACATTTTAGATAGCCTCCTATTTCATCTAGATGGTTTGACCACTCCTCGCGCATATTAGGGAAAGTTTGTAGATCTATTTGGCACAGTGAATGCATTCAGGGCACTTTAGCTTGATGCAGAGTTGACATCCTTGTCCCCTGATATTTTTTCTACCATTAAGGACTTCTTGATGAAGTTCAATGCTCTCTAATCACTTTTACAGGGATGTGGGAGGACCAAATCAAATGATGAGTGTGTCTTTCTGATACTCTCAAAGCTTCATGGAGAGTTCCATATTTTCTCCTCCACTTTCTATTCCACTATGGATGCCTTGGGTCCTAGGCACAATATGCCATCATTTGCGGCCTTCTATGATTAGTTGACTCGAGAGTATTCAAATATTCAATAGTTTCATGATGCTTTAGGCTCTATGAGCCATGCCTTGGTTGCTCACCCATCTCCACGAAAATAGGAGCAGAAATAGGTATCACCATCCATAGAATCTTGGAAGGATTCTCCTTCTTAGCATTCCTCTGGCCCACCTCCTTCACCTAAGGGGAAATTGAAGACAAACAAACCCAAGTGTACTTATTTCAATAAGTTCAATCATGATGAGTCTTAGTGCTTTCAAAAGAAGGTAGATGGATATGCCCAACAGATTGTTGATTTGAAAACTCTTCTTCATAAGAGCAACATTGATATTCTTTCTTCCTCTTCTCACTGGTCTTCTTCATCATCATCTCTGGCAGATGGGTCATACAATGGAAAGGGTCATTCCTTATGTTCATCTGCCATAGCTCCCTCTTCTAGGTGGTTGTTGGATTCTGGTGCTTCACATCATATGGCATCTTCTCAAAGTTCCTTCTCATCTTTTCTCCTACCCCACACATCTTAATGAGGAATGATATTGTTATGCATGTGTGTGGTCAAGGTTCTATTGACATCAATGGTGGTGCATTCCATGATGTAATATGTGTTCCATCCTTGTCATTGAACCTTCTCTCCATTTATCAGATTACTCACAGTGGGCTAGAGAAGATAGTTGAGTTCACTACAGATTCTGTACACATCCGAGATAGTGCGACTAGCCGCATTGTTGCTACAGGGATAGTTGATCATGCCACCTACATGTACTCCTCCCATTTTGGTCCACCATCTCTTATGTTAGAGAATATCTCTCCTACTGCATGAGTGCCTCGTGAGAAGAAGTTAGGTCACCTAAACTTCTATGTTGCTCCTAAGATCAGTGTTGTGGCTTCTCCACCTCCTCCTCCTGTTGCGCCTACATTTGTTCAGCATGATTCTTCTTCAGTCATCCCTGTTATGGTCACTCCCTACATAGAGCCTTCCCCTCCAATTGTTGAGGGCATATCCCAGGACATTCATCTCCTCTCAGCTAACAAATTCAGCCCATCTATTGGCCCACCTTCATTGGGGATTCCATTCCAGGAGTCTCATTCATTCTCCTTTGAGCATCAGCTCGGCCTTCCCATTTCACCTCTCATTCAGGGGTTCCCTTGTTACTCTATACCTCTATTTCTTCCACATTGGAGTTCCATTGGTTTGATCATTCCTACAAGGGTTCCATCATTCTGAGGGGCTTTGGTGTCTCATCCCTCTCTCATGGGGGGTTTGATTGTACTTATGGTTTTCAGAGAGTCTCTTGAGCCATTCTTTTCTGCATTTTCTTCTATCTCTTCTTGGAGTAGGGTTTTTCCCATGTGGTTTTCTCTATTTCTCCACTTTACAGAGATTTTCTTGTGCTTGGGTACCTGATCAGGCCTTGTTGTCGGGACACTCTTTTCCTACTTTCATAGTTGTGCTAGGTTAGCTTACCTCCTAAGCTTCGCTTAAGGGGAGGTGTTAGAGTAATTATCTATTTACACTTATTAATTAGATCATTTTGATTTAATTAATTAAGTTATCTATTACTCTAGTTTACTTAAGCTATCTCTTAGGTGAATTATAATTAATATTTATATTAATTATTAATGTGAAACCTAGCTTTTCCTATTTTAGGGTTTTGTTCACCTTTATAGGTTGAACTTTGTAGTTTCTTTTTCATTAATTCAGATTATAATTTTTCTCTCACTTTTTGAGCAACTTCTGAGTTCTCCTCCTTCTCTCTTTCTGCTTCTCTTCTGTGAAAGGTTCTTGCATGCAGGTGTTCTTCGGGTTTTTGTAGATTTGTCTCTCAAATCCTATACAAATGCATGTCGGAAAGGATTTCATTTTTTAAAAGAAACACACCAATAAAAGGAGAAAATGGATCCCAGAAAGGAGTATGAAGCAATGATCCCTTTACCCCAATCTAGAGAGAAAGAAAAAATCCTATTATGAAGCCCTTAGTGAATATTATACAAATAATTTTTCATAATGGAGAGAAACATAATAGGAAAAATAATAGCTAAGGTATTCCTTTGATATGAAGAAAACGTAAGATATTTGGTCTTAAAAGAAGAACAGATATGTTAACCAAATATTGGACAAATTGTATAAACTCAACATAATCACAAAGAGAATTCCTATTAGAGTAATGAGAGAAACATGGGAATTAACCATTAAAGTGGTTGTGAGCGTTTAAACTAAATCTACAAGGAAATATTATCCAGGAATGATGCTTGATATTAAGATAAATTTGTTTAGCCAAAACTTCACAATCACTATAAGGTGAAGGATTATGAGATGGTGTGGCCAAGAGAATGTACAAAGGTGGTCTTGGTTGAGATATTGGGTTAACTTTAGGTACATGATATTCTTGAGAAGAATTAGGAGCTTTAGGGATATGATCACTAAATCCCTGATCATGTTGGATAGGTTGTGATGTAGATTCTTGAGGCCTATGAGTGGGAGAATTATAAATGGTTTCTCTAGGAATATAATTATCCTTACTATCTTTAACTTTGGAAGAAGAAGAAATATTATCCCTTAATTTTTTAGAGGAATCATCTAGTAAATATCTAACATCCACTTCATGAATAATGTTTTGAATATTTTTGATAAGGATCACAAATATTATTGTCCATATGATTACTAGGAGCTATATTTTGAGGGATAAGATTGGGGAGGTTAACATTAGATTCATTAACAAAGGCCCTTATGTTATCCATATATCACATGCATTTAGATAAAATTTGAAGGAGAAACACACATGAAACATTGATAACATTTTTTAAATATGTCTTATAATGAAGCAATATATTGGTTAACCTCATTATGCCATGTGCAAGAATACCATGAAGCAATAAAAATGTAACAAAATGTAAAAGGCTTTAATTCACTCTGTGTGTTTGATAAAGAGAAGTAAGAAGGAAAGTAAGGATATAAGTAATTGCACACCAATCTAATTTAGAGATTTCCATGTTAACGCCGCTAAAATTGATCTTAAAATATGAGTAGTAAAGATGGGATCTACTATAATGCAAAAGAAAGACAAATCAATGCAAACAATAGGGATCACATAAAGAAGATCTAACTACTAAATTAGAAAGTATAATGCATGAAAGTGTCAGATACACCAAAATAAGATGTGGAAAATGGTGATCAATGGTAGACCACAAAATTCAACATAAATTAGAATACCAAACTCCAAACAAGTTGATTCCAATTCGCACAACCAAGAGGGTAAGGATGCAAATTTGTGATCCACACAAAATGTAAGAGGTTGTTCAGTGGATTCATTTTACGATAAATGATGATGATGATATATAAATATGATAAATGATTAAGTAAATTAAATTCAGTAAGATAAATGAACTAATCTTGAAGCTAGCAGAGGAGGAACAAACTTAAAATCTGGAAATGATTGTCACAGAACTGTCAGAATTGGAAACTGTTCTACATCTGGAACCCTAGCACCTGTATCTTCCGACTGTAAAATTTTTATATTGTGGGAACTATGCCAACTCAATTTGTCCTTGTTGAAGAAATTCCTCCTTTCCTGGAGACTCCAAATCTGGTAAATTTTGGAGAGGATAAGCCACTGGTTCTGTAACTCTGAAAATACGTATCTCAAACTTCGTCACTTATTCTTGCACACAAAATAGAAGGGGAAAATATTGTGGGAAGGGGATTTCCTTGGTCAATCCTTTGTATACTAATTAACCTTGAAATAAAATATATTTAATTTAAATAATTTTGTCATGTAGCAGAGATTAGATCTAAACAATGGGATATATCAATTATCTCTAAATATGTGATCAAAATTGTTAACGCAATAGCTTCGACTCAACACAAAAACCAAAAGGAAATAATGCAAGACAAAATCTCATGTAGTAGATGTTTTGATTCACCTCAATATTGAATTGAAGAAGAGGAAGAAGAGGAAGAATTGATGTAGGGATGTAGATCTCCTTCACTGATGTCAAACTCCTTTGCTTGGCCTCCAATGGGGAAAAGAGCTAGATCTATGGAAGGAAATACCTTGAATATTTGATGATGAATGGCTTCAATGGATGTTTTCTTGCACTTGGATATCTTGAATGTACAATAATAGGTTTCATGTGTATCATGATGTGAAAATGAGAGGAAGATGTCTCCTTTTATACACATTTTAGGGTTCATATTTTTCAAGGCCAACCCTGATTAAGCACCTAGGAGAAACAACCCCGCATCGGGCCCAAAATTCAATACAAGAAAAATCCCTAGAACAAGACCGACCTAAATCATCCCTGTCCAAGAAGACTTTTTTAAAGCTAGCCTGGGATCTAGGGTTGTGTGCTAGGAAAGAGATCTGAAAGCCTTAGTTTGTCAAGAAATCTTATCCAACCTCAAGTTTGAAGGAGGATGACCTATATCTAAATTAAGTAAGCATTTAAGTGCAATATGAGGTCCTACCATAGTAAAGTAGGCTCAAAATGGTTCCAAAATGAGCACAAATTAAGTCCTTACTTTTTAGGATGGTACAACCCTATCATCTTAGCACCCAGTTCAAATTTGGGTTGATTCTCCAAGGTACATAACAAAAAAAAATTATGCAACCAGGTACATAATATTATTTTTATTATGTACCCGCTTGTTTTGGCCCAGAGTTCTATGTACAGATTTTGGTAGGAAATTAGATCTCATAGTCATTCTTACTTATATTTTAAACCCAAAATATAGGATGAAGTATATAAACACCCTACCTATCCTCATTTTGGTATCCATCCATAATTTATTATTGAGAATCATAATCAAGATCCAAGCAATCAAGCCAATAGGTGAAATCAAGATTTGAAGGCAATCATCAAATATCTAGTTTTTAATCAAGAATTTAGGGAACAAGGAAATCTTCTCCATTGTATAAATTTTCTCTCCCATGAAGGCCAAGTAGAGGAGTTCACAATAGAGAAAGGAGATCCTTCCTTCCATCCACAAGCATTATTCTTTCATTGCAAGTGACTATAAAGCATATCTACATTGAAGATCGAGGAGTGGAATTTATAGATCTATGCATTTGTGAGGGAATTATTGATTCCTCTCTACATTCTAAGGTCAAAACCTTTAAATCAAGCAATAATTAAGCATTTTTAGGAATATGAGTGATTTCTACCTACGTTCAAGAGGTTTTTATGCAAGGTAAATTAAAAATTTACCTTTTTACATACATTTCCTTATGAAATTTCCTTTAATTTTATAGGTTGATTCCTAAATAGGGGTTTGAACAAGGAAAACCTATTTTACCCAACCTTTTTTCATTTTTTTGTATGCAAGAATAGGTGACAAAGTTTGTAGAAACCCAATAGGTTCTAATTCTGCCAAACCACTAAGTTTTTATGCAAATGATACATTTGATTTGATATGATAATATAATGTGGAAAATAAAGATATTGCAAGAATAATTTTTTAACTCAAAACTGAAATTGCATTGACAATACATAGCTGAAAATTCTAGATTTTTATACTAGCCTGAATACTCAAAATTTTCACAATATATTGACAACCCATTTCATTAAATAACCCCTATTATCTATAAAAACAATACCTAGAAAACCTAGGAGTTACAATTCATGAACTTATAGGTATGATATGTCCTTGAATACACTTCACAAATATGCTCATGAATGCTTGAAACCTGATTAATAATGGCTGCCAATTCCTTTTATCACTATAAACTATTCTAGTAAATAATGAAGCATTCAAACCCTTAATTCTGAAACAAAAAATTCATTCTTGGCCTCTGACCTGAAGCCAATGCTTTAAATAATTTGTTGGGTGTTACACCAATTCACTATGATAAAAAACTTAAAAGAATTCACAATTCTTCAAGCTTGAAATCCGAAACCCTTGTTTCCATTTCTTCTTCACACAAACAAAGCAAAGTGAAAAATGACCAACGATAATGAGGTTGGTTTTCTTTTTGATGTGCTTTTATAACTCCAATCTCCTTAATAGCATTTCCACTTTTAAATCCACTTCTAGGTTTTTAATAAGACATTATAATAAGTCTTCAAACTTGGGTGCTCGTATTCATGGGTTATAAATTCACTTTAATATCATTTAAAATAATATAACTTGTATGCATATTGACTTTATAAAATACTTTAATATTGTGGCCTCCAAAATAAAATCCATTAATTACATTTTAAGTAACTTAAATGAAGGGTCGTGGCCTCATTGAATATAACGTGACTTTTTAACCTTATAAATAATTATTAATAAAGTAATCACTTTATTAAGAATTAAAATAATATAACTCCATAAATACTCATTATTTCTCAATTATGTCTGAAGTTGGGAGTTAACCATTATGTCCATTGTGCACCCAACTGCCTTACTAAAAACAGTAAGGGTCCCTCTCTAACATCCACTGACTCACTATAAATAGTAATTCCCTTAAACTGAGCCAACTAAGGAATGAGTTAATCACTGTACATACCATGAGTCTAGGTGCCCCTATCAAAAATAGCTCTGACCATAATTTGACTTACTATAAATAGTATTTTCCAAACTGGAAGCTCTGTCAATGTCACCACAACTCCATACTGCTAGCAAACTGTCTAGGTGTCTAGCTAAATATAAAAACTTTGACTTGCCCAAAATAGGAACTTACTATAAATGGTAAGTGTGTCGATCTGACTCAAACAAAGAGAAATCCCAGCATCACAGACCTCCAAAGTGGAAAATTTCCATTGGCTCTGCCACACAACCCCCTCTATCATCCTGATTAGCCTACGAGGGTCAAAATATACACAAATCCCTCAAACTCCAATGTGCATAAAAATGAGGACATTACAATCCTCCCTTCCTGAAATTGCTTGTCCCCAAGAAATCCTAGAAAAAAAAACACATAAGTCCGCCCGGATCCCGAGGATAAAATAGTGTAATATCCTTGTGATCACTTGCAAACTCCTATGATAAAATCACCATCCACTGAGCTAACCAAAACACACTGTCACCATGAAAACCATAGTAACCCACACAATCTGCAATACAAAACTTCTCACTACCTAGATCCCAGCAGAGATGAAACTTACAGCCATCTGTAATAAGAATGAATGGATATCCAAAACCATTTTCTATATCAACTCTCCCTACACATCCTACCAATCTACTATGTGTATGAAGCCCATCTATGCAATAGGGACAAGCTTTTTCATAGCCTATATATCCATCCTCTACAAGACCATCTTGGATATACTCACCCTGCAAGTCACCTCCTACTAAATTGCATTAACTAACCCCATCAATTGCGGGTGGAGTAAACCCATCCCAAAAACAATGGTATAACCCTGGAGCCAACCCACACCGATGTCACTAGTACATTTGAGTCCTTTTTTTGACGGCTATGCGTCGCAATTCTGACACCACCTCATTGATCACGCGACACTGACCGGTGTTGTAGTTTTGGTGTCAGAATTACTAACGGCTGCTATGTCCATCATTATTGTGATGGTCTTGACCGTCACAATATGCACTGGCTATGATGGTTAGTATGTTGTAGTTACACATTATGGGTGTCTCAATTACGATGGGTATGTGATGGATATGTTGTACATGTGATGTCCAACTGTCATATTATTCTAACATTTGGACGTTGCATGTATTACTTTGGCATCGGTCGTTCTCTGAATACCATCGCAATTATGACAGTATGCTATGTTTAAAACATATATAT
>MU225677.1:727452-741130 GCA_018584345.1 Thuja plicata | reverse complement strand
TATATATATATATATTTGTCGTGCATGGAGTGAGACTTTAAAATATTGAGCTTCTCTTTGTTTTGAGAATAGTTTAACATTCTCTACTTAACATGGCCAACAACGTGAAAGTGGAAGCTCATCTAGCCCCTCCTAGGAGCCTCTTATGACCCTTTACGACACTTTAAAACCTCTAAGATGTATTCTTAGGGATTGTAAAGGGTCATAAAGGGTCATAAGGGGTCTTGGGACACAACAGCTGAGAAACATAAATGTAGGCATCATGGTCACAATTGTTTGTATACACATCATAATTGAGTGGTTGCATTGCATCATCTGGGTATACCATTCAATTATGTTGTGTCTCCAAACAATTTTGACCATGATATCTACATTTATGTTTCTTAGTTGTTGTGATATCTATATTTATGTTTCCCAGTTGTCGTGTTTATGTGCATTTTTTTATGTGTTTGGCTTCTCTCCCTTGCATCCAAAATAAGATTTTCCCACTCTGAATCAAGAATGCACATGCAACTACGTAGAATATATGGTGTTAGAAGGCCTAAATGGGAAGAAATTCAATGTACAATTATGGTCTTGTATAGATAAATTGGAACTGGAATTTCAGCAAGGCTGGGAAAAGTTTGTGCATCATTATGAACGGAAGATGGGGAATTTTCTAGTGTTCAAATATGTTTCAAAATATTTTTTTAAAGTGAAGATATTCGATACAACATCTTGTGAGAAAAATCAAACAGAAAGGAAATCATCCTTTCTTGGTAAGAGATAGTTTTGTCCAAATATATAGATCTTTTTAAATTTGTATGTTAAATAAATAACTTCTGTTGTAGCGTTTGAACTATATTTTCTTAAGAGGATTGTAGTAACAATAAAGTAATTTTTTATTGTAGGCAATTCAACTTCTCAATAGCACATAACAATGGAGTCTTATGCTCCTTTCAAATCAGATAAATTAGGAGGGTTTATCCAGTAAATCACCTTGATTACAATCTGGAATCCCTTGGAACTCAATTGCCTTGATCACAATCCTCTTAAGAAAATACAACTCATCGCTACTATAGAATTTAGTTATGGAACATACAAATTTAAAAAGCTCTATATTTTTAGACAAAACTATCTCTTATCGAGAAAGGACAATTTCCTTTCTGTTTGATTTTTCTCACAAGCTGTTGTATTGAATATCTTCACTTTAAAAAGAGATTTTGAAACATATTTGAACACTATAAAATTCCTCATCTTCAGTTCATAATGATGCACAAACTTTTCCTAGCCTTGCTGAAATTCCAGTTCCATTTTATCTTTACAAGACCATAATTGTACCATTGAATTTCTACCCATCTAGGCACTCTAACACCATATGTTCTCCTGGGTTGTTTATAAACTTTGAAACAAATGCAAGTGGAATGTGTTGTGGTAAATACAATGCACCTTTAGACTTTACAAATTGTTAACAGTATACATTTTGGTTTTTAGCCTTTAGCATTTGGACTATGCTTTTGTGGTCGAATGAAACCAAGGTTGTGCTTCTTCATCCTATGCATATTTAGTCCTTTCAAATAATAAAATAAGCATATGATAAATAATAAAAACCTTGATTTCATTCCACCACAAAAAGAGTGGTCCAAATGCTACTGGACAACCAAAACATAAACCTCTTTCCGCAGAGAAAATAAGAAAGTACAATCAAAAGAGGGAGGGAGAGTGGTGTTGACTACCAATTGAAGTTGTGGAAACATGAACAAAGTTCACAAAAATATAACAATCTACCATCCACCCATTCAGTTCTATGATGAGAACAAACCTGCACAACCAATTCCAAAATAAAACAAGAGTTGGACTGTAGCATAGTTCCTGCCAAGTGCAAGCAAGGTCATTTTTCTAGATAGAGATGGTTTTAAAAGATAAATGCATCTATTTTATTATGGTTACAACCCAAAATCAATTAGAAAAAATTACAAGAATATAAACTAAATTTAGCCAAATTACCTGGCTTCAAATACAGCCAAACCACTCACAGATTCCTTCTTCTGGCAATGTTGTTGAAGACAAAATAGTGAAGTTGTCAGCTGATGATGTCAAGTATGACTTGAAGCTTCGGATGCCCCAAAGATAGGAAGAGATATAAAATGTTCGTTTGTATTTGTCTCTTCTTTTCTTTGGGGCATCTAATGCTTCAAGTTAATTTAGGGTGCGATTTTCAGTCTTTTGATCGTCGATCTTGTATAGAATCAACTAGTGCAAACAATCCACTAGGGCATTATTAATACATGACCAAATATCTTCACAAAAATATATAACTTTGGAATTCATAAAATAAGATTTTAGAGGAAATGGTCCACTAATTTATAGAATATTCCTATAGTTGGAATGGAATTTATGTATTTTCAGAGAAGGTATATGCACAAGTGACAAACATGCAGATTTGACCAAGCACTGCTGGGAGCTTGACCCAGCAACAAATGGACTTGTGATGATTTTATCACAATAGTACATCTATTGTTGGGTAAGCTCCCAGTAGTAATTAGGAAAATTTGCATGTTCATCACCTGTGCATATACCTTCTCTAATTAACTCTTATATACAGGTGAAGGTTGTATATTTTGTGTAGGTTGTGTGTGTGTGTGTGGAACCATTTGAATATTGAACTCAATGCTAAGGAGCAAAAATTATGATGTCAAAAACTATAAAATTTCATGCCTTGATATTTTATAACATAGTTCCTTAGCAGCTACCATATGAAGATCAAAAGGCTCCAAGCTTCCAAATCAAGCTTGAGCTTCACAACAGAAGAGAAGTGTAAAGTGGAAACTTTCCCATTTTACCATAGATAGGTCCCTCTTTAACCATGCTTTATGAGATTTATTTTTTTACCAGCTTTATGAGATTTATGGTTTTACCATGCTTTATGAGCTTTATGGCTTCCAATAAATTGATTTGGACTCTTAAAGACTCTACAAATCCCTCTACCACCACACATAAAATGGATCAACCTTTTTTTGTCTTCTATA
The DNA here is from genome assembly GCA_018584345.1 of Thuja plicata. Lineage (NCBI taxonomy): Eukaryota > Viridiplantae > Streptophyta > Pinopsida > Cupressales > Cupressaceae > Thuja > Thuja plicata. The sequence continues at coordinate 738,122 of MU225677.1, read as the reverse complement.
AGGGGATTTATTCTAATTTGTTTTCAATTAAAATCTTCTACATAGGGAAATTTATGGATATATAATCATTCCTCAACCTCCAAAATGACCAAAACCAACTTGCAACCAATTTTCAAAAATAGAACATTCTAGATGTATAATCATTCCTCAACCTCCAAAATGACCAAAACCAATTTACAAGTCTGCATTTTTATGAATGGTATTCGATCTACAAGAGCATAACATTTAATAATTTAAATGTCTCCAATTGTGGATCGGATATGCATTAAATATATAATGAAGACACACATCCCATGAGTGGACATGTCTCCCCAAAGTGGAGGCATGTACATTCATGAGATGTCTCATGAATTGTGCCTTTTCATCTTAACTAAACACCCGATCTCTAATCGGGGTTTGTTACTTATTAAACATAAATGCTTACCAAGTTTGATCTATATTTATCTTGCACAAATAATTAATATCCAATCTGGAAATGATCACTGATAATGATGCTCAATCAGGATCCTATATAAAACATGATATGCAAATAATCTACATGTAATAACCTCTAAATGTAGATTGATAGTATACTTGGAATATAGTAGATTTCAATTAGTTATATATGTGATCATTAATTTCTATACTTTATTGCAAATGATGATATGAATATATATAATTAAATGTATATGTGTGTATATCTATATTAGTATATATACATGTTGAGAACAGTAATGAGAGATAAGGGACTAAAAAAGACTCTACGATGTAGCTTCATTGAGGTTGATAAGAAGGTTCTCATGTTCCTTATGGGGGACAGATCACATCCTCAAATAGAGGAAATTTACTTAGCTCTAGAGAACGTGGTTGGGGAGATGAAGGAAGTTGGGTATGTTCCTGACACAAATTTTTTGTTACATGATGTGGAGGAGGAGATGAAGGAGCATATGCTCTACATACATAGTGAGAAGTTGGCTATTTCTTTTGGGCTTATCAACACAACATTTGGGACCCCCATTCGCATCACAAAGAATCTTTGTGTGTGTGGTGATTGCCTTAGGGCCACTAAGTTCATATCCAAGATTGTGAGGAGAGAAATTATTGTCAGGGATGATAGCCATTTCCACCTTTTCAAGGATGGAACATGTTCTTGTGGAGATTATTGGTAGCATTAAATTCCATTCAGAACAAGCAGTCATCATACAGTTGTATAGTTTGAAATTTTGAAATTTCTTTCTAGGAGATAGAAGTCATGCTGGGAGCAACGAAAAAATGGTGAGATTATCTGTTTCAAATAGACAAGCTTATGAACCATGCTTACTTCATATATATGTACATTTAATAGGACAAAAAGAAAAGAAGAAGCTAGCAAAATGGAACCCTATACATAAAAATCTAACAAAATTGTGCAAGTATTTTTATTTGGTCACCAGCAATCTAGATGAATGCACTAAACATTGATGCAATTATTTTTTCTGGGGAGCTTACAGATTGTCTTCTTTGCAGAATACCAACTACAGATGAATTTAAAATCTGCAATGCAATTTTCAAAAATAGAAAAAGAGAATGAAGAGAAGAGAATTAGGAACCTGTCTCACATGTGGGGTTAATAAGTGGATAAGGACAGGGTTGTGTACTGGTTTTTTTTCTGCTGGGTCAGTTTTCCCTTCTTGCATTGTAACTCTTTTTTGTGTTAAATAAATTTTTACCTCTCTTTTAGTTTAAGAGAATTACTAATCTAACAATAAATTTAAGTAGCTCACTAGCCAGGCTGTCATCATGGCGTGTTGTTTTTCAAAAGGCACATTGTAATATAAAAGATGCATTATCATCCACAGTTAATGCATATCTAGCAAAATTTTGTATGGGTCTACATGAAAAACACTAAGCGCACACATGCAAGATAATACCACATATGCTAGAAGTGCGTAGGAAACTAGAAATCACTCTAAACTAATGATTTTAAGGAAAATATTAAAATAACAATAGATAGAAGAAGAATATGAAACCCTTGTGCATTAGAGGCTTCAAATTATTGCATTAGGGCATAGAGAATGTGTGTGATTACAATGGATCCTACCAGAGTAGTCAGGCCCCTAGATTGGTCTTCAACCTCCTTGGGAGCTCAATCAAGGAATGGGATTGGATAGCTAATCTAAGAATGTTAAGGCCCTTGTCTACAAGGATTAAAACTCTAGTGAGTGTGGGTGAGAATGAAAAGGTGTTGGAGCTCTCAAAGTCCCAACATTGATGCTTTGAATAGAAAGGAAAATTGCAATAATAATAGTAAATAAGAAGAATGAAACAAAAATCTTGAAAAATGTCACCCACACCATCGAGAATGGAGATGAGAACCATTGTAATAACAAGGTATGTCTTGAATAATGGAAAGAGCTCATGTAAGACAATGTTGGAATCATGAAATTGGTGTTCAAGCACTCAAGAGTGCTGGAAAATATGATGTAGATATTTATATTCACTTCAAAGACAAAGATAATGCAAAACAAAGAGATTGATAGCTTGAGCATGTAATACCTCTCCCGTTTGAAATTTTGAGATGTGGATATCTTAGTATATTTCGACCTTGATTCTATAAATATTGAGTTGTCTGTGTTTTTCTCTTGAGTGCATGTCCTTTTATCTTATTCAATGCATGTTTGGTGTGTTCATGCCTTATGATGTGTATGGACCACAGCATGTCAATCACCATTGTGTTGTTGCATTGAGATGCATGTGTATATTCTTTGTGTCTAGTTACTTATGCGAACTTGACGCATTATTTGTTGATGATATTTCATGAGCTTAATGTGATGTGGTGTTTCCCTAATTTTTGTTAGATTAAAGTTAATGATGTTAGTATATGGATTAAATATGATTATGGCATTAAAATAGGTGTTGATCTATGAAACAAAAATGTGATTTTATTTTACTATGGTTGAGATACTAATATTGATGTTGAAATGTAATGTTATCATGATTTAGTTATTAAAATGCAATAAAGTTATATTCTATGATACTTTATCTTGTTTGGGGAGATTGTATGCACTTCCTGATTCTTAACTCCATTTGGCTCCACAGGTCTGAGTGTACCCTAATGGTGGTTAAATTGGAGAATCACACCTACCAAATTCCTTTATACCTTGCTCATCGTACTTAATCAAGTATGATTCCCTATGTGTTTATTAGTTTGTACCCTAGCTACCATAGTTGGAAATTCCCTAAAGACCCTAATTTGTGGTTGATCAGTAAAGAGTTTGTAATTTGTTGTTAATTTTTAATGTGGAATTGTATTTAATATTTCATTTAGGCAATTTAATATTGTAAAAATAAAATTTGTCTTATTTGTATTCATTAAAATTACATTTGCATAATTAGGGCACAAAAATGAAATTGGGGAAATAAAAATATTTTTTTAATTAATTTTTAAAGGCTAAATTATTAATGGGGTTTTATAAAGGGAAAATGATTCTTTTCCAAATCTTAGTCATTTTTGAGTTTTTGGAGCTCTTAAAACCCTCCCTATGCTTTTTTTTTCAAATAGAGATTGTTATATGAACTGTGAGGGAATTATTCTTGCATTGGCTTAGGATAGACAAATTGTTAACACTACTTTGAGGATTCATGCTTGCATTTTGTGTGTTGACAAAATATAAGTTATAAGTTTTTGAGCAATTTTGAGGTATGAGCTTCAGTTGTTCCTCATTTCTCTTCCTTTTGGATTTTAAGTCTTTGCAAATCATTTGAATCAGGGTTTGATATACTCCCTTACTTGAAAAAAATTAATTTCAATAGGTAAATTAGTAGATTTGAGTAAATTATGATGGAACAACATTTTGTAATGTTGTCATGCCAAAATTTAGATTAAATGGGAAAATTGTAAAATTTCTATCAAAAATATATCTTTCCATTTTTTAGATTTAAACTTTGAATTTTTTGTGTGCTTCAAGCTATTTTAAAGGTGGAAAAACTATTCCCTAGTTTTTGGGAATATTTGGAAAAGAGATAAAAGTGGAATTTTGGGTATTTTATGATAAATCTTGATGTGGACTGATGGAAGATATATATGGAATTTTGAAATTGGATCATTTTAGATCTTTTATCATGTCGATATTGGGAATTGAGTAGATGTGCATTTTATGGGAATGGTGGTTAAAATGTGATATTTCATTGTTGGTTTTTATTTTTCCTTGTTTGTAGAGAACATGACGAGCCTTATGATTAGGTACCACATAGTGAATATCAACAGAAAAACAAATAAAGAGAGATCAAACACTTCACACAATGCCTTGAAGGTAATAGAAATGATGCCCTAGCTCTCAAGCTCACCGGTCATCAAGCATTCCAAATGATGTAAACAATGCCAGTATTGAACAGTGAGCTCATAAACAATGCATGATGCCCTAGCTTGTAGCCCGCGAGCCATCAAGGAATTTCCTCATGAAATGATCATAAATGGGGAGTACCACATAGTGAATATCAACACAAAAACAAATAAAGAGAGATCAAACACTTCACACAATGCCTTAAAGGTAATAGCAACGATGCCCTAGCTCTCAAAGCTCATGGGTCATCAAGCTTTCCAAATGCAAAGATCTAAACAATGCCAGTATTAAATAGTGAGTTCATAAGCAATGCATGATGCCCTAGCTTGTATCCCGCAAGCCATCAAGACATTTCCTCATGAAATGATCATAAACGGGGAGTACCACATAGTGAATATCAATAGAAAAACTAATAAAGAGAGCTCAAACACTTCACACAAAACCTTGAAGGTAATAGTAATGATGCCCTAGCTCTCAAAGCCCGCAGGTCATCAAGCATTCCAAATGCAAAGATGTAAACAATGTCAATATTAAATAGTGAGCTCATAAACAATGTATGATGCCCTAGCTTGCCGCCTGTGAGCCATCAAGACATTTCCTCATGAAATGACCATAAACGAGGAGTACCACATAGTGAATATCAATAGCAAAACAAATAAAGAGATATCAAACACTTCACACAACACCTTGAAGTTAATAGCAATGATGCCCTAGCTCTCAAATCTTGCGGGTCATCAAGCATTCCAAATGCAAAGATGTAAACAATGCCATTATTAAACACTGAGCTCATAAACAATGCATGATGCCCTAGCTTGCAACCCACGAGCCATCAAGATATTTCCTCATGAAATGATCATAAACGGGGAGTACCACATAGTGAATATCAATAGAAAAATAAATAAAGAGAGATCAAAAACTTCACACAATTCCTTGAAGGTAATAGCAATGATTCCCTAGCTCTCAAAGCTCATAGGTCATCAAGCATTCCAAATGCAAAGATGTAAACAATGCCAGTATTAACATTCATATTGTGCCATTAAATCAACAAATTTCATCAAAATGAAATTGAGATAATGAGAAGAGAAATCTTGAATGCCTACCTCAGGTCATGGCTTCCATATTCCAAGCTTCCAAATCGAGCTCAAGATTCACAACATAAGAGCCCTCTTCGCACACGTAGCTCGATCTACCATAGTTAGGGCCCTTGTCACGCACGCAACTCGATCGCAAAAATTATAAATGATCCTTTCTTTTTCTTTTTTCTTTTTTATAATCATGGGGGTGTAGAAATTATGATGGTACCATTTCTATTATGACAACATTAGGGGCACTTGGAAAAAACACAAAAATCACACACAAATGGTAGTGTCATCGCAAATTGGCATCAAAATTCAGCCCCAAATAATGTAGTGTGTGCAAACAAGTCCTCAACCAGTGGGTCAAAAGAGAAATGATGAGCGCTAATCACCATGTAATCATGGTGAAATGTTACAATCTCTATTAGGAGCTCATCAAAATCAAACTAAGAATCAAGAAAAGGATCCAATCTATGACTCTAAACAACTAGTCAGGTTGGATCCTAGGTAACCCTCTTAGCAAAACCAACCACAAAATCTCGATGAGGAAGCATTTTAGCCAAGGAATATATAATATTCCCTACTAACATCTGAATACCATGAAAACCTCAGATGAGTGTACCCTCAGAAGCTCCAAAAGGACCCTCTTGAAAAATAGGACTCTCAAGAAAGTACTCCATGAATGAATCTATGTAGTATAAATTATAAGAAGCAGGATCAACCTACTCCCCTACAATCTATAGTTGATCCCTCTAAAATGGTGGCACTACCAACTGCCTATTGCCATCAGCTATATGAGGTGAAGGAATAGATTAAATTATGATAGGAGGAAACAAATCATGAGATCTCGTCTTAAAACTAGATGATACCATGTCCATGTCATGTGAACCAAAGGGAGTATTTTCATAAATTGGCACACAGCTATCTAACGAATCCACTCATGCTACCGCAGGACTCACAACAATCTGCTTTGTATCACTTGTTTTCATCCTAACAACTAGAGGACCTGGTACCTCAATACTCTCTCTATAGTCCTCCACTAAAGAACTCACCTCCCCTATGTCTAATTCATCTATCTCAAGGATGGATGTAACTAATTCCCCAAAACATCCATCACTACCAATTGTGCAAGTTGTCTCACCGCCAACCACTACTATATACAACTGAACTAGATCTATGGATGGCAAAGACTAAACTTGCTCCAACTCCACAGTCACCTCTACTAAACATCCTTGTGACTCTTGAAAGCCAACTGAGTTCCCTCTAAATCCTCATAAGTCATTGTGAGCTCCTAAGTAATCTCACTCATGTCATCCTCCTTGTGCATCAATGCCTCATATGTTGTACTTCCCAACTCAACTAGGTGATCTCGGTCAGCTATTAACTGTAAATAGTTTTTTGTCAAAATCTTGACAGCCTCCCATAAAAAATGAATCTCTATCAGGGAAAGGGAACCACCACCATACTCATCTTCCATAGGATAACCCCAACCATAAGTAACCAACAACTAATGAGCGGCATCAAAATTCTTGAGAGTAGAAGTAATGTCTCTCTCACCGACTCTCAACTGGCTAGTCACATGGTGACTCTGCACAATAGATCTCCTATGTACAATATCAACTACACTTCCCACACTATAGAAGGAATTTGTATCCAAAAGACTCCCCTCAAGATCATCGTATCTTTGTGTATTGTCATATGAGTACACATCTACAAACTGAGTATTGACATCAGACTCAGCCTCGTCTACCCCTGACGAAGCTACTGCTAAATCCAACTCATCACAATCCTCATCTACCACGTGTCAGGATTAATCAATATTGAGAGGTGGGGTGAATCAGTATTACAGCACTTTAAACTTAAACTTAATAAATTCCAACTTAACTAGATAAAATCTGAAATGAAAAGAACATAAGCACAAAACACATAACTCATAACACCGTGAATTTGTTTTCAAGTAAACCCTGGCCAAGCGAAAGCCCCAGTGGGGATGGTACCTACAAATATGAACTAAATGTATTGTGTCCCTATTAGGATACCTAGCCCTATTAGGAGCTGAATATTACATTAGCACATTTCCTTTTTAGAGAAATACAAAAACCCTGTTAAAGGTATACTGAACTCACTGCTCATACAATCATAAATATGATTTTGTTACAATGTTTTCCAAGAATGAACAATACAAGAATCTTCTATGCTTAAGTAGTTCCAATTGTATCTTGCATCACCATCTTCTTTATTCTAACATCACAATTCATCCATTCATCTATTCGCATCACATCCATTTATTCCATACTTTTCTTCTCAAAATCTCTTCATATATATGCATTATTATATTACCCAGTCGGCTTCCAAATACATCAAAAAATAGAACCAACACTTTTAAAAAACCAAAATACAAATTTGGTGATCATACATTACAAAAATAGAGGTAGTACCCAAACCAAATCCAACTTATCATGTTTAGATTCCACTTTACACTTCCTCAATCATCATGATCATTCAACTGCTCTATCTCATGGTATCATTATGTTCGCATGACTTTAACTATCTGTATCTTTCATCACTGACCTCCAAAATTCAAGTGACCTTAAATAAAGGTCTATCATACCTCAAAATAGCTTCTCCTAATCTCACATGTCTACATTCATCGTATATTGCCTTCACTAACCAAAACTATACTACTATACTCTATAATTATGTTTTCAGTACTTAGTCATTTTACAAGTCTCAAATCCAAAACTATTTTTCACTCTAAGAGATCATTCATAACTGATGTGTTTCCATAAATTAAAACCCTAAGGTGTTCCAGAACACTCTTGAATGAACCACTTTCTAACAATCTCTCTCTTTGGCATTGATGGCAACACTTAGTGAAAAATGACTAAGTCCCAATACCAAAAAGAATATAGAAAATGCTCTTTATCTCTTTTACATATATCTTCTCTACTCTATACATTCTTCATATCTTCTCTTCTCCCCCTCTGACATCTATTGAAAAGGTATACAAAAATATAGAATACATAAAAAAATTGTGTCACTGCTTACCAAAAAAATTTAGACCATCTTCAACACATCTTGGAAAGATCTTTCCAAGATCTTCACTTCTTCATTCCAATTCTTGACCAATATATAACCCACATGGATCAGTACATTTAGTGCAAAAGAATATTTCTCTGCTGCCTTTAGCTTGGTAGGCATGTATTTAGTGATGGCATGCTTTGTCTTCTCCATGTCAGAAAGGTGTATCTCAAGAATTGATAACTTAGGAGTAATCAAAGTCTTCAGCATACCAAATCTTCCCATAACTCTCCCTTTCTCAGTTTCCAACACACTTATCTTCTCTAGAAGTCTTGATACTTCCTTTTCTAGCTCTAAAAAAATGTGTGAGGAGGTTGCACAACTATGTATCAGCTTATCTAGAACCTTTCTATCATTATCCATGATATCTACAATATTATGAATATGTCTGATAGGATTTATACAATAGTTGTATAAACTCCTTCCATATGCTACACAACCTTTTGCTTGAGATATTGTATTTTTGAGTATGCCTAAGTCCCATGAGATAGACTTGCATACATCCTCTAACTTCTTCACAAGGTATTTTTGTTCTTCCTTTTCCTCTGCGATCTTCTCCAAGGACTCATCATAAATATCAAAGTCATCCAATACCATGTTTAGGTTCTCTGTTGTGTCCTTACCTTTGAAATTAAATGGTATAGGTAGGATTTTGTTGAAGGTATCAACTGTCATGTCTAGTACCCTTGATTCTTCTCTATGTTATGCTCCAATCTCTCCTTAGCTTTTGTAAGTGTGATGTAAGATAGCTTCATCATCTTATCTTCATCCATACTCTCCACATTTGTACTCAATGTTTTCTCTCCACTTTCCAACAATAAGGTTGAGGAAAATGATGCCATTACTTCATGTTTCACTTTAGCCTTACTATATGGTTCCTTCACAACCTCAACAATTCTTTATTGCTCTTGACTCTTAGAGGGCTCTTCCTTAGTATATTTTAGCTTGTTTATATCAATCTTAGACATAGTATCAACATTTCCTTCAAAAGGATCATTAGTATCCAACGAGGTATCCAATCCCACAGGTACTCTAGCAACAAAGAAATATGGTTGCTTCATAGTACTGATAAACTGAATATTATCATTTTCATCCTTAGATGAATCACTATTGATTATTGCAAGCTTGGAGGACTCTCCCATTAGAGTAGATCTAGTGGCCTTAGGTCTAGGAGGTGTCAGTATCCATTAACAATTTTTCTATCACCTTGTGAGTATCCTTAATTACTTTATCATATTTCTTGACATTATCTTGATCAGTATGTACTTAGTTCTTAATAGAAGCTTTAGTTCATTTAGTATCCTTTTGCGCTCATCAAATGATATCACTGGAAATATGTCTTCAATGGATTTTGCCCTAAATTTTTCATCTTCTTGTAATGCTAATTTCTTCCTCACTTCAAGTTTATCATAGAGCTCCTGAGGAATGCTTCCATCCATCTCTAAAAGATTCTTCTTGAAAACTAAAATGTGCTTAATCATAATATCATCTATAAGGATTTGATCATCAATATTATACCTATCATAATATTTTATTACTTGATTTATCTTTCCTTGGTCCACAACTCTTTTCTCCATCATTTTCAAGTCAGGTTTCCAGTGTTGTCTATTCACAGGTTTTTCTTGTGATATCTTATCTTCTCCTTCTATCTTATTTTTCATCTCTTCTACCTTCTTCTTTTCTTATTCTTTATTCTCTAAATCTGACTCCTTTTCTATATCTACTTTATGTTTCTTGGGTGGGTAATTTTGTTTAGAGGACCTTGTTCTCTTTGTAGGGGTTTTTGTAACCTTCACAGTCTGTGATGTCTTTGTAGCTAATTCTTCCATAGTAGAGGGTGGACTATAATTTTTCTCAGTGTCTAGAGGTGGAAGAGTTGTACGAGCAGATCTCCCAACTCCAGATTCTCTTTCAGTCTGTTGGTTAACAGTTTGTCCTCTCTTAATATTTTCAATCTTTGACTCTCTATACCCCAAGGTGAGAGAACAAAAGGATGTCTACCAACAAATGGGTCAGTGTATGTCTTCTATCACTACCCTCTGAATTGACAGGTATAGCTCCTTGATTGTGTATGATGTTCAATGTATTTGTTTTTATACTGATCACCAGGTTTATTCCTTATGATTTTTAACCAAATTGCTTGTAGACACAAACAATTCAGGCAAGGATAAGATGAAGATAATCTACAACCCTCAGTAGAATGTTGATCATA